>CM053033.1:239629616-239876809 GCA_028564925.1 Lithobates sylvaticus | reverse complement strand
TCCCTACATCTCTCCATCATCCCTACTCTCATCCCTACATCTCTCCCATCATCCATCCCTACATCTCTCCATCCATCCCTACATCATCCCTACATCTCTCCATCATCCATCCCCTAAATCCCCTCATCCATCCCCATACATCTCTCCATCCCTACATCTCTCCATACCTTCCAATCCCACATACATCTCTCCATCTCATCCCTATCTCCATCCTTACATCTCTCCATCATCTCCATCTTCCATCCCTACATCTCTCCATCATCCATCCTACATCTCTCCATCATCCATCCCTACATCTCTCCATCCATCCCTACATCTCTCCATCATCCATCCCTACATCTCTCCTTCATCCTATCTCCATCCCATACATCTCTCCATCCCTCCACAACCACCTCTCTCCTTACATCCTCCACATCTCCCCATCTCTCATCCCTATCCATCCCTACATCTCCATCCCCTACATCCTACATCTCTCCATCATCCATCCCTACATCTCTCCATCCATCCATCCCCATACATCTCTCCATCATCCATCCCTACATCTCTCCATCATCCATCCCTACATCTCTCACCCTACATCCTCTCCATCCCTACATCTCTCCATCATCCATCCCTACATCTCTCCATCTCCCTACATCTCTCCACCCGTACATCTCTCCATCATCCATCCCTACATCTCTCCATCTATCCATCCCTACATCTCACCATCATCCATCCCTACATCTCCATCCATCTCCATCATCCATCCCTACATCCTCCACCATCCCTACATCTCCCATCCATCCCTACATCTCTCTAATCATCTCCATCTCTCCATCATCCATCCCTACATCTCTCCATCATCCATCCCTACATCTCTCCATCATCCATACATCTCCTATCATCCATCCCTACATCCTCCACATCATCCCTACATCTCTCCATCATCCATCCCCATACATCTCTCCCATTCCATCCATCCCTACATCTCTCATCATCCATCCCTACATCTCTCCATCATCCATCCCTACATCTCTCCATCCATCCCTACATCTCTCCATCATCCATCCCTACATCTCTCCATCATCCATTCCTACATCTTCTCCATCCATCCATTCTACATCTCTCCATCATCTCCATCCCTACATCTCTCCATCATCCTACATCTCTCTCCATCATCCCTACATCTCTCCCATATCATCTCTCTCTCATTCCTACATCTCCCAGCCCTACATCTCTCCATTCCCCATCTCATCCTACATCTCTCCATCATCATCCCTACATCTCTCCATCATCCATCCCTACATCTCTCCATCCATCCATCCCTACATCTCTCCTCCACATCATCCATCCCTCCCTACATCTCTCCACCATCTCTCATCCTACATCTCTCCATCTCACCTACATCCTCCATCATCCCTACATCCTCTCCATCATCCATCCCTACATCTCTCCATCCATCCCTACATCTCTCCATCCATCCATCCCTACATCTCTCAATCATCCATCCCTACATCTCTCCATCATCCATCCCTACATCTCTCCATCCATCCATACATCTCTCCATCATCCATCCCTACATCTCTCCATCCCTACATCTCTCCATCCCTCCCTACATCTCTCCATCCCTACATCTCTCCATCATCCATCCCTACATCTCTCCATCCATCCATCCCTACATCTCTCCATCATCCATCCCTACATCTCTCCATCCCTACATCTCTCCATCCATCCATCCCGACATCTCTCCATCCATCCATCCCTCAATCCATCCCTACATCTCTCCATCATCCATCCCTACATCTCTCCATCCATCCATCCCTACATCTCTCCATCATCCATCCCTACATCTCTCCATCATCCATCCCTACATCTCTCCATCATCCATCCCTACATCTCTCCATCCCTACATCCATCCATCATCCATCCCTACATCTCTCCATCATCCATCCCTACATCTCTCCATCCATACCTACATCTCTCCATCCATCCATCCCTACATCTCTCCATCATCCATCCCTACATCTCTCCATCATCCATCCCTACATCTCTCCATCATCCATCCCTACATCTCTCCATCCCTACATCTCTCCATCATCCATCCCTACATCTCTCCATACATTCCTACATCTCTCCATCATCCATCCCTACATCTCTCCATCATCCATCCATTCATCTCTCCATCTCATCTCTCCATCCATCCATACATCATTCCTACATCATCCATCCCTACATCTCTCCATCATCCATCCCTACATCTCTCCATCATCCAATCCCTACATCTCTCCATCATCCAGCCCTACATCTCTCCATCATCCATACCTCTCCATCATCCATCCCTACATCTCTCCATCATCCATCCCTACATCTCTCCATCATCCATCCCTACATCTCTCCATCCATCCTCTCTACATCTCTCCATCTCTCCATCCCTACATCTCTCCATCATCCATCCCTACATCTCTCATTCATCCATCCCATCCATACATCTCTCCATCATCCATCCCTACATCTCTCCATCATCCATCCCTACATCTCTCCATCCTCCCATCATCCATTCCTACATCCATCCCATACATCTCTCCATCATCCATCCCTACATCTCTCCATCATCCATCCATCATCCTACCCTACAACTCTCCATCATCCATCCCTACATCTCTCCATCATCCATCCCTACATCCCTCCTCATCCATACATCTCTCATCATCATCCTACATCTCTCCATCCATCCCTACATCTCTCCATCACCTTCCCTACATCTCTCCATCATCCATCCCTACATCTCTCCATCATCCATATCCTACATCTCTCCATCATCCATCCCTATCCGCTACATCCTCTCTTCCACATCTCCCTCCATCATCCATTCCTCCATCCTACATCTCCAATCCCTACATCTCTCCATCATCCATCCCTACATCTCTCCATCATCCATCCCTACATCTCTCCATCATCCATCCCTTCATCCATCCCTACATCTCTCCATCCATCCCATACATCTCTCCATCATCCATCCCTACATCTCTCCATCCATCCTATCATCTCTCCACATCTCTCCATCATCCATCCCTACATCTCTCCATCATCCATCATCCATCCCTACATCTCTCCATCCCTACATCTCTCCATCATCTCTCCATCATCCTACATCTCTCCATCCATCCATCCCTACATCTCCATCATCTCCATCCCTACATCTCTCCAATCCCTACATCTCCCATCATCCATACATCTCTCCATCCCTATCCCTACATCTCTCCATCCATCATCATCTCCATCATATCATCCTCCATCATCCTCCCTACATCTCTCCATCCCTACATCCATCCCTACATCTCTCCATCCATCCATCCCTACATCTCTCTATCATCTCTATCTCTCCCATCATCATCCTACAATCTCTCCATCATCTCCCTACATCTCTCCATCCATCCATCTCTCCTATCCATCCATCCCTACATCTCTCATCATCCATCCCTACATCTCTCCATCCTCCAATCCCTACATCTCTCCATCCCTACATCCATCCATCTTCATCCCTACATCTCTCCATCATCCATCCCTACATCTCTCCATCCATCCCCTACATCTCTCCATCATCCATCCCTACATCTCTCCATCCACCATCCTCCATCTCCCATCTCCCCTACATCTCTCCATCAATCCATCCTACGATCCCTACATCTCTCCATCATCCATCCTACATCTCCATCCATCCCTACATCTCTCCATCATCCATCCCTACATCTCTCCATCCCATCCTACATCTCATCCCTACATCTCTCCATCATCCATCCCTACATCTCTCCCTACATCATCCATCATCCATCTCTCCTACATCTCTCCATCCAACTACCATCCCTACATCATCCTTCCTATCTCTCCATCCCTACATCTCTCTCATCATCCATCTCCTACATCTCTCCATCCATCCCATACATCCCTACATCTCTCCATCATCCCTACATCCATCCCTACATCTCTACATCCTATCTCCAATCATCCATCCCGCTACATCTCATCATCCTACATCTACTCCATCCCCTACATCTCATCCCTACCTCCTCCATCCCTATTCGACGCACATCCTACATCTCTCCATCATCCATCCCTACATCTCTCCCTACATTCCTACATCTCATCCCTACATCTCTCCATCATCCATCCCTACATCTCTCCCCTACATCATCCCTCCATCCCTACATCTCTCCATCATCCATCCCTATCCCTACATCTCTCCATCCCTACATCCTCCATCCCTACATCTCTCCATCATCCATCCCTACATCTCTCCATCCATCCCTATCTCTCCATCCCTACATCTCTCCATCATCCATCCATCCCCATACATCTCTCCACATCCATCTCCATCATCCATCCCTACATCTCTCCATCATCCATCCCTACATCTCTCCATCCATCCATCCCTACATCTCTCCTTCTCAGCCAGACTCATCATCCATCCCTACATCCCCTACATCTCTCCATCATCCATCCCTACATCTCTCTCCATCCTCTCCTCCACCAACATCTCTCCATCCCTACCATCCCTCATCTCTCCATCATCCTCCATCCCTACATCTCTCCATCATCCATTCCTACATCTCTCCCTATCATCCCTACATCCCCCTACAATCTCACCATCACCATACATCTCTCCCATCATCCATCCATCATCCATCCCTACATCTCTCCATCATCCATCCACATCTCATCCATCCATCCCTATCCTCTACATCTCTCCCATCATCCATGTCATCATCCATCCCTACATCTCTCCATCATCATCCATCATCCATTCCTAATCTCTCCAACCCTACATCTCTCCATCCCTACATCTCTCCATCCCCCTACATCTCTCCATCATCCATCCCTACATCTCTCCATCATCCATCTTAAATATCACATTCTTACATCGCTCCATCTCCATCCCTACATCTCTCCATCATCCATCCCTCACATCTCTCCATCATCCATCCCTACATCTCTGCCTCTACATCTCTCCATCATCCCTATCCTCCTTACCATCTCCCCATCCCTACATCTCTCCATCTCCATCATCCATCCCTACATCCATCCCTCATCTCTCTATCACCGACATCTCTCCCATCCCTTCCATCCCTACATCTCTACATCATCATCCCATCCCTACATCTCTCCATCATCCATCCCCCTACATCTCTCCATCCATCCCTACATTCTCCATCATCCTCCCCTACATCTCTCCATCCCTACATCTCACCCATCCCTACATCTCTCATCCTACATCCCATCCCTACATCTCTCCATCATCCATCCCCTACATCTCTCCATCCTACATCTCTCCCTTCATCCATCCCCTACAATCTCCATCATCCATTCCCGACATCTCCCATCCATACATCCTACATCTCTCCAATCCCTACATCTCTCCATCCATCCTCTCCACATCTCTCCATCCCTACATCTCTCCATCATCCATCCTACATCTCTCCATCCATCCTCTCATCTCTCCACCAAACTCTCTCCCTACATCTCCATCATCCCTACATCTCTCCATTCCATTTCCTACATCTCATCCATCCCTACATCTCTCTCATCATCCATCATCTCTCCATCCTACATCTCTCCATCATCCTCTTCCCTACATCTCTCCATCATCCATCCCTACATCTCTCCATCCCTACATCTCTCCATCATCCATCCCTACATCTCCCATATCATCTCTCCATCCCATCCATCATCTCTCCATCATCCATCCCTACATCTCTCCATCATCCATCCCTACATCTCCACCATCTCATCTCCCATCACATCTCTCCATCCCTACATCTCTCCATCATCCATCCCTACATCTCTCCATCATCCATCCCTACATCTCTCTCCATCAATCCCTACATCTCTCCATCACCATCCCTACATCTATCCATCCATCCCTACATCTCTCCATCATCCATCCCATCCTACATCTCTCCATCCCTACATCCATCCCTACATCTCCATCATCCATCCCTACATCTCCATCCATCCCCCTACATCTCTTCACACCATCATCTCTCATCACCCTTCCTACATCTCTCCATCATCCTACATCTCCATCCCTTTCCTACATCTCTCCATCATCCATCCCTACATCATCTCCATCATCCATCCCTACATCTCTCCATCATCCTATCATACATCTCCATCAATCCATCTATCCTACATCATCTCCATCCATCCCTACATCCATCCCTACATCTCTCCATCATCCATCCCTACGTCATCTCTCTCTCCATCATCCATCCCTACATCTACATCTCTCCCATCATCCATCCCTACATCTCTCTCCATTCCTACATCTCTCCATCATCCATCCCCTACATCTCTCCATCATCATCCCTTACATCTCTCCATCATCCAAATCCCTCCCTACATCTCTCCATCATCCATCCCTACATCTCTCCATCCATACATCCATCCCTACATCTCTCCATCATCCATCCCTACATCTCTCCATTCCTCCATCCCTACATCTCTCCATCCATCCTACATCTCTCCATCATCCATCCCTACATCTCTCCATCACACCATCCCTACATCTCTCCATCATCCTACATCTCTCCATCATCCATCCATACATCCATCCCATACATCCATCCCTCCATCTCTCCATCATCCATCCCTACATCTCTCCATCATCCATCCCTACATCTCTCCATCATCCATCCCTACATCTCTCCATCATACATCCCTACATCTCTCCATCCCTACATCTCTCCATCATCCATCCCTACATCTCTCCATCCATCCCTACATCTCTCCATCATCCATCCCTACATCTCTCCATCATCCATCCCTACATCTCACCATCATCCATCCCTACATCTCTCCATCATCCATCCCTACATCTCTCCATCATCCATCCCTACATCTCTCCATCATCCATCCCATCCCTCCATCTCTCCATCATCCATCTCTCCATCATCCATCTCTACATCTCTCCATCCCTACATCTCTCCATCCCTACATCTCTCCATCCATCCCTACAGCTCTCCATCATCCATCCCTACATCTCTCTATCATCCATCCCTACATCTCTCTATCATCCATCCCTACATCTCTCCTTCATCCATCCCTACATCTCTCCATCCCTACATCTCTCCATCAGCCTTCCCTACATCTCTTCATCCATACATCCCTACATCTCTCCATCATCCATCCCTACATCTCTCCATCATCCCTCCATCCCTCTCTATCCATCCATCCATACATCTCTCCATCATCATTCCTACATCTCTCCATTCCTACCTCTCTCCATCAGCCATCCCTACATCTCTCCATCCATACCTACATCTCTCCATCATCCATCCCTACATCTCTCCATCATCCATCCCTACATCTCTCCATCATCCATCCCTACATCTCTCCATCATCCATCTCTACATCTCTCCATCCCTACATCTCTTCATCATCCATCCCTCCATCACCTTCCTCATCTCCATCATCCATCCCTACATCTCTCCATCATCCATCCCTACATCTCTCCATCCCTACATCTCTCCATCCATCCATCTCTCCATTCCTACATCTCTCCATCCATCCATCCCTCACACTCTCCATCATCCATCCCTACATCTCTCCATCATCCATCCCTACATCTCATCCATCCATCCATCTCTCCATTCCCTACATCTCTCCATCATCCATACATCCCTACATCTCTCCATCCCTACATCTCTCCATCCACCCTACATCTCTCCATCCATCCCTACATCTCTCCATCATCCATCCCTACATCTCTCCATCATCCATCTCTCCATCATCCATCCCTACATCTCTCCATCCATCCCTACATCCCTCATCATCCCTCCATCATCCATCCCTACATCTCTCCATCATCCATCCCTACATCTCTCCATCATCCATCCCTACATCTCTCCATCCCTACATCTCTCCATCATCCATCCCTACATCTCTCTGTCATCCATCCCTACATCTCTCCATCATCCATTCCTACATCTCTCCATCATCCATCCCTACATCTCTCCATCCCATCCCTACATCTCCCATCACCTCTCTCCTTCCTATCCCTCTATCCCTACATCTCTCCATCATCCATCCCACATCTCTCCATCATCCATCCCTACATCTCTCCATCATCCATCAACCTCCCTACATCTCTCCATCATCCATTTCCTACATCTCTCCATCATCCATCCCTACATCTCCATCCCTACATCTCTCCATCCCTACATCTCTCCATCATCCATCCCCTATCTCTCCATCCCTACATCTCTCCATCATCCATCCCTATCCCTCATCTCCATCATCCATCCCTACATCTCTCCATCTCTCCCATCCCTACATCTCTCCATCCCATCCCTCCTCTCCATCCCCTACATCTCTCCATCCATCCATCCCTACATCTCTCCATCATCCATCCTACATCTCTCCATCATCCATCCTCTCCATCATCCCTACATCTCTCATCATCCATCCCTACATCTCTCCATCATCCTCCCTACATCCTCCAGCCATCAATCCCTACCTCTCTCATCCATCCCTACATCTCTCCATCATCCATCCTACATCTCTCCATCATCCATCCCTACATCTCTCCATCATCCATCCCTACATCTCTCCATATCCATCCCTACATCTCTCCTCCCATCCCTATCATCTCTCCATCATCCATCCCTACATCTCTCCATCCCTACATCTCTCCATCATCCATCCCTACATCTCTCCATCTCTCCATCCTCCATCATCCCTACATCTCTCCATCATCCATCCCTACATCTCATCTCTCCATCATCCATCCCTACATCTCTCATCCATCCCATCCATCCTCCATCCCTACATCTCTCCATCATCCATCCCTACATCTCTCCATCCATCCCTACATCTCTCCATCATCCATCCCTACATCTCTCCCTACATCTCTCCATCCATCCCTACATCTCTCCATCATCCATCCCTACACTCTCATCCCCTACATCTCTCCATCCCTACATCTCCATCATCATCCATATCCCCGACATCCATCCATGCCCTACTACATCTCCCTACATCTCTCCATCTCTCTCATCCATCCATCCCTACATCTCCCATCCTACATCTCTCCATCATCCATCCCTACATCTCATCTCTCCATCATCCATCCCTACATCTCTCTCCATCCCATCCCTACATCTCTCCATCATCTCATCCCCCTACATCTCTCCACATCCATCTCCATCACAGATGCTCTCCATTCATCCATCCCTACATCTCTCCATCATCCATCCCTACATCTCTCCATCATCCATCCCTACATCTCTCCATCCCTATCCATCCCATCCCTACATCTCTCCATCCCTACATCTCTCCATCATCCATTCCCCCTACATCCCATCCTACATCTCTCCATCCACCTACATCTCTCCATCCATCCACATCCACCATCCATCCTCCATCTCTCCATCATCCATCCCTACATCTCTCCATCATCCATCCCTACATCTCTCCATCATCCATCCCTACATCTCTCCATCATCCATCCCTACATCTCTCCATCATCCATCCCTACATCTCTCCATCATCCATCCCTACATCTCTCCATCATCCTACATCTCTCCATTCCATTCCTACATCTCTCCATCCTACATCTCCATCCACCGACATCTCTCCATCATCCCTACATCTCTCTATCATCCATCCCTACATCTCTCCCTCCATCCCTACATCTCTCCATCCATCCCTACATCTCTCCATCATCCACCCATACATCTCTCTCCCTACACATCTCTCCATCCCTACACTCCATCCATCCCTACATCTCTCCATCATCCATCCATCAGCCATCCCTACATCTCTCCATCATCCATCCCTACATCTCTCCATCCATCCCTACATCTCTCTATCATCCATCCCTACATCTCTCCATCATCCATCCCTACATCTCTCCATCATCCATCCCTACATCTCTCCATCATCATCATCATCCATCCCTACATCTCTCCATCATCCATCCCTACATCTCTCCATCCCTACATCTCTCCATCCACCATCCATCCCTACATCTCTCCATCCCTACATCTCTCCATCATCCATCCCTACATCTCTCCATCATCCATCCCTACATCTCTCCATCATCCATCCCTACATCTCTCCATCATCCATCCCTACATCTCTCCATCATCCATCCCTACATCTCTCCATCATCCATCCCTACATCTCTCTCCATCATCCATCCCTACATCTCTCCATCATCCATCCCTACATCTCTCCATCCATCCATACATCTCATCCATCCATCCATCTCTACATCTCTCCATCATCCATCCCTACATCTCTCCATCATCATCCCACATCTCTCCATCATCCATCCCTACATCTCTCTATCATCCATCCCTACATCTCTCTATCATCCATCCCTACATCTCTCTATCATCCATCCCTACATCTCTCCATCATCCATACCCTACATCTCTCCATCATCCATCCCTACATCTCTCCTTCATCCATCCATCCATACATCTCTCCATCATCCATCCCTACATCTCTCCATCATCCATCCCTACATCTCTCCATCATCCATCCCTACATCTCTCCATCCATCCATCCCTACATCTCTCCATCATCCATCCCTACATCTCTCCATCATCCATCCCTACATCTCTCCATCATCCATTCCTACATCTCTCCATCATCCATCCCTACATCCCTACATCACTCCATCCATCCATCCCTACATCTCTCCATCATCCATCCCTACATCTCTCCATCCATCCATCCCTACATCTCTCCATCACTCCATCCATCCATCCCTACATCTCTATATCATCCATCCCTACATCTCCCCATCCATCCATCCCTACATCTCTCCATCCCTACATCTCTCTATCATCCATCCCTACAATCTTCTATGAAACAAGAAAAGCGGCTCCAGGTGAGCGAGTCTCTGGTTAATCCCCACACACTACTCACTAAGCTGTTGTGAAAGTTTTTATTAATGTATGTTGTCAGATGCCCCCCAGTGTCAGTTTTGTTGTAATACACTCATGTGAGGTATTGGCACGTACAGACGCTGGTGGAAGACCATTGGATGCGGAAACCTTCCGTGGACACGGCGGATCTGCTTTGCTCTTTTAACCACTTGACCACTGGACACACCCCCTTCCTAACCAGACCAATTTTCAGCCTTCGGTGCTCTCACGTTTTGAATGACAATTACTCAGTCATACAACACTGGACCCATATGAAATTTTTGTCATTTTTTTCCCATAGAGCTTTCTTTTGGTGGTATTTAATCATTGCTGTTTTTTTTTATTTTTTGCGCTATAAAAGAAAAAAGACCGAAAATTCTGTAAACAAATGAATTTTTCTTCATTTCTGTTATATAATTTTGAAAATTAGTAATTTTTCTTCGTAAATTTTGGCCAAAATTTATACCGCTACATATCTTTGGTAAAAATAAGTACAAATTGGGGTATATTATTTGGTCTTTGTGAAAGTTATAGAGTCCACAAGCTATGGTGCCAATCTCTGAATATTGATCACACCTGATGTACTAACGGCCGATCTCATTTCTTGAGACCCGAACATGCCAGAAAAGTACAAATACCCCCCAAATTACCCCTTTTTGGAAAGATGACATTCCAAGGTATTTAGTAAGAGGCATGGTGAGTTTTTTGAAGTTGTCATTTTTTCCCACAATTCTTTGCAAAATTAGGATTTCTTTTTTCTTTTTTTTTTTTTTCACTAAATTGTCATATTTTCAGGTTATTTCTCACACACAGCATATGCATACCACAAATTACACCCCAAAACACATTCTGCTATTACTCCTGAGTATGGCGATACCACATGTGTGGAACTTTTTTTTTTTAACAAGAAGTTGTGTGTAACTTTTTCACAGTGTGGTCACATACAGAGGCCCAACATGCAGGGAGCACCTTCAGGCATTTTGGAGCACCGAGGCCAATTCTGACATTTCTCTCCTACATGTATAAATCATAATTTCTTTGCTAGAAAAATTACATAGAACCCCAAAACATTATATATGTTTTTTTAGCAAAGACCCTAGAGAATACAATGGCGGTCATTGCTACTTTTTATCTCGCACGGTATTTGCGCAGCAATTTTCTAAAGCGTTATTTTGGGGAAAAAAACCAAATAGTAAAGTTAGCCCAGTTTTTGCATAATGTGAAAGATGAAGTTACGCCGAGTAAATAGATACCCTTCAAAATTGCGCACACCCGTGGAATGGCGCCAAACTTCGCTACTTAAAAATCCCCATAGGCGACGCTTTAAAATTTTTTACTGGTTACAAGTTTTGAGTTACAGAGGAGGTCTAGGGCCAAAATTATTGTTCTCGCTCTACCGATCGCAGTGAAACCTCACATGTGTGGTTTGAACACCGTGTTCATATGTGGGCGGAACTTACATATGCGTTTGCTTCTGCATGTGAGCACACGGGGACAGGGGCGCTTTAAACATTTTTTTTTAATTATTGTTCATTTTACTTTATTTATTTTAGTTTGACACTCCCCCCCCCCCCCCCCCCCCCCCCCCCCCAAAAAAATTTTGATCACTTTTATTCCTATTGCAAGGAATGTAAACATCCATTGTAATAGGAACATGGCATGACAGGTTCTCTTTACAGTGAGATATGGGGGGTGAATAAGACCTCTCATCTCACCTCTAGGCTGGGAAGCCTGAAATAAAAATAAAAAAAAAAACGATCCTGCCTTTGATCGTAGCGGTGAGTCGGTAGAAGCACCGGAGGGCGGCGGGAGGGGGGGACATCCCCTCTCGCCTCCCGTAAGAACGATCAAGCAGTGGAACAGCCGTTATGATCATTCTTATGGTGTAGGGAATCTCCGGCTGAAAAAGCTGATATCTGAATGATGCCTGTAGCTGCACCCATCATTCAGATATCCCCACACAAAGTCAATGACGTCATATGACGGCCTGCGGGCGGGAAGTGGTTAAAGCGCATTTCTTTTTTAACACAAAGCTGTCAATTTATACAATATTTCCAACACATAGCATGTACATACCAAAAATACCCCCCCCCCCCCCCCCCCCCCCCGAAATAGATTCTCCTACTCCTCCAGAGTACAGCGATACCACATGTGTGAGTCTTCCACAGCCTGGCCACATACAGTGGCTGAGTACAGCCGAGTACGGCCGAGCATGGCCGAGTATGGCTGAGCATGGCCGAGTATGGCTGAGCATGGCCGAGTATTGCAGGGTATCACCGAGTATGGCTGGGTATTGCAGAGTATGGCTGGGTATTGCAGGGCATCACCGAGTATGGCTGGGGATTGCAGAGTATGGCTGGGTATTGCAGGGCATCACCGAGTATGGCAGAGTATTGCAGAGTATGGCAGAGTATTGGCAGGTTATTGCTGGGTATTGCAGAGTATTAGCAGGGTATAGCAGAGTATTGCTGGGTATTGCAGAGTATTGGCAGGGTATAGCAGAGTATTGGCAGGGTATGGCAGAGTATTGGCAGGGTATGGCAGAGTATTGGCAGGGTTTTGCAGAGTATTGGCAGGGTTTTGCAGAGTATTGCTGGGTATGGCAGAGTATTGGCAGGGTTTTGCAGAGTATTGGCAGGGTTTTGCAGAGTATTGGCAGGGTTTTGCAGAGTATTGGCAGAGTATTGCAGAGTATTGGCAGGGTTTTGCAGAGTATTGCAGGGTTGGCAGAGTATTGGCAGGGTATGGCAGAGTATTGGCAGGGTTTTGCAGAGTATTGGCAGGGTTTTGCAGAGTATTGGCAGAGTATTGGCAGGGTTTTGCAGAGTATTGGCAGGGTTTTGCAGAGTATTGGCAGGGTTTTGCAGAGTATTGCAGAGTATTGGCAGAGTATTGCAGAGTATTGGCAGGGTTTTGCAGAGTATTGCTGGGTATTGCAGAGTATTGCTGGGTTTTGCAGAGTATTGCAGAGTATTGCAGAGTATTGGCAGGGTTTTGCAGAGTATTGGCAGGGTTTTGCAGAGTATTGGCAGGGTTTTGCAGAGTATTGCTGGGTTTTGCAGAGTATTGCTGGGTTTTGCAGAGTATTGGCAGGGTTTTGCAGAGTATTGGCAGGGTTTTGCAGAGTATTGCTGGGTATTGCAGAGTATTGCTGGGTTTTGCAGAGTATTGGCAGGGTACTGCTGGGTATTGCAGAGTCAATTGTTACAGAACAGTGCTGTGGGCACTACAGATGCAGCCCACAGCGCTGCTGCCACCGATCTCTCCTCTCTAACACTGTACTGATCAGTACAGAGAGGAGAGGGAGGAACCGGCGTCATGATATGACACTGGTTTGCTTACATGTGATCGTTCTGTCATTTGGCGGAGCGATCGCGATGAGCGTCCGTTTACCGTGATCCGTGATGCGCCGGGTCCTCTGGACCCAGCGGTCATGGATGATCTCGGGTGCCTGCCCCAGAGGGCGCGCAAGAGCGGAATTCTGGAGGACGTCACTGTACGCCCTCCCAGAGTTATCCAACCGCCCTGTAGCCGTCATTAGGATATGGGCCAGTTGGTAAGTGGTTAAGGATGTTTGTTTATGCCTCACCAAGGGACTGGCCACTCCATGGCGATCGCATTCAAACTCCTAAGTAAGCAGATCGGTGTACTTGGGAACCATAGTATAACCATACAAAACTATGGCCCACTGGGCCATGATGTACAGGGGGTCCCCGAGTTACGAACTCGTTAGGGACTGCCCGCCTGTACGGAAGTCGGAAATGTTCGTAAGTCGGGGACCCCCTGTAGTATGGCTCGCATCATTGGTAGCAGTGGGAATGGGCACACGGTTGTGTTCGGAACCATGTGCTTGCCGCTTGGTTTTGCACACCACCGTCTGCACACGTCACTACTGTATTTCTATTTGAATATATACATGTGTGTCATTGGTTCTTTTGAATGAATACAAGTGTCTGATTGGCTGATTCTGAAGTCAGCAGCCTCTTTTGTTATCGATGTGTTTAGTATAAATAAAAGCCACTTGGCTACCTGGGCAGGATTGATACTGAGCTCGAGGTGATACCAACATTTGTTTGTGTTACTTGGCGAGATAAATGGGCGCGCTTTCCCGGCATTATGTAAGAGCTTTTTGTGCTTTTAAGCGCAGAGAAATTATATGCTTATTGGGAGAATCTTAGATTTTCCCTGACAAAGGAAATGATTCCGGACAGCTGAACTTCCAAAAATCCTTTTATTGAAGCTTCAAAAGATAAGTGGTTGACAGATGGAGCCGGGGACAAAGAGGTAATGACTAAGCGATAACATTTGCATGAAACGCGTCTACCTCTTTGTCCCCTGCTCCATCAGCCAACCACTTGTCATATGAAGCTTCGATAAAAGGATTTTTGGAAGTTCAGCTGTCTAGAATAATTTCCTTATATCTCTCCATCCCTACATCTCTCCATCCCTACATCTCTCCATCTCTACATCTCTCCATCTCTCCATCCCTACATCTCTCCATCCATCCATCCCTACATCTCTCCATCCATCCATCCCTACATCTCTCCATCTCTCCATCCCTATATCTCTCTATCCCTACATCTCTCCATCCATCCATCCCTACATCTCTCCATCTCTCCATCCCTATATCTCTCTATCCCTACATCTCTCCATCCATCCATCCCTACATCTCTCCATCTCTCCATCCCTATATCTCTCTATCCCTACATCTCTCCATCCATCCATCCCTACATCTCTCCATCCCTACATCTCTCCATCTCTCCATCCCTACATCTCTCCATCCATCCATCCCTATATCTCTCCATCCCTACATCTCTCCATCTCTCCATCCCTACATCTCTCCATCCATCCATCCCTATATCTCTCCATCCCTACATCTCTCCATCCATCCATCCCTACATCTCTCCATCCCTACATCTCTCCATCTCTCCATCCCTACATCTCTCCATCCATCCATCCCTATATCTCTCCATCCCTACATCTCTCCATCCATCCATCCCTACATCTCTCCATCCATCCATTTATCCGAGAGCTGTGGTCGGACATTTCTGATTTCACATCTTCTGGCCCTCAGATAATATTGTCCCTCTGCTCAGTCTCGTAATCTGAGGTCTTTCTATCAGATTCCTCCGGCAGGGGTGGTGGGACCACCTTGTAGTGACCGGGCAGGAATTCAGAGTACTGAGACCCCCCAGAGGAAAGGTCATAAGTCACCAGCAGGGTCAGAGGTCACCAGCAGGGTTCAAGGTCAGAGGTCACCAGCAGGGTTCAAGGTCAGAGGTCACCAGCATTGTCCTTTCTCTTCACAGGAGTTCTGCTCGAATCCGAAGTTCATGGAGAGCGGAGCGATTAAATCGGACATCTGCCAGGGAGAGCTGGGTGAGTCCCCCCTCATATCACCCCACCCCCTCATATCACCCCACCTCACCCCCTCATATCACCCCACCTCACCCCCTCATATCACCCCACCTCACCCCCTCATATCACCCCACCTCACTCCCTCATATCACCCCACCTCACCCCCTCATATCACCCCACCTCACCCCCTCATATCACCCCACCTCACCCCCTCATATCACCCCACCTCCCCCCTCATATCACCCCACCTCACTCCCTCATATCACCCCACCTCACCCCCTCATATCACCCCACCTCACCCCCTCATATCACCCCACCTCACCCCCTCATATCACACCACCTCACCCCCTCATATCACACCACCTCACCCCCTCATATCACCCCACCTCACCCCCTCATATCACCCCACCTCCCCCCTCATATCACCCCACCTCACTCCCTCATATCACCCCACCTCACCCCCTCATATCACCCCACCTCACCCCCTCATATCACCCTACCTCACCCCCTCATATCACACCACCTCACCCCCTCATATCACACCACCTCACCCCCTCATATCACCCCACCTCACCCCCTCATATCACCACACCTCACTCCCTCATATCACCCCACCTCACCCCCTCATATCACCCCACCTCACCCCCTCATATCACCCCACCTCACCCCCTCATATCACCCCACCTCACCCCCTCATATCACCCCACCTCACCCCCTCATATCACCCCACCTCACTCCCTCATATCACCCCACCTCACCCCCCCCTCATATCACCCCACCCCCTCTCACCCCCTCATATCACCCCACCTCACCCCCTCATATCACCCCACCTCACCCCCTCATATCACCCCACCTCACCCCCCCTTATATCACCCCACCTCACCCCCTCATATCACCCCACCCCCTCATATCACCCCCTCATATCACCCCACCTCACCCCCTCATATCACCCCACCCCCTCTCACCCCCCCTCATCACCCCCTCACCCCCACCTCACTCCCTCATATCACCCCACCTCACCCCCTCATATCACCCCCCCACCCCCTCTCACCCCACCTCACCCCCTCATATCACCCCACCTCACTCCCTCATATCACCCCACCTCACTCCCTCATATCACCCCCCCACCTCACCCCCTCATATCACCCCACCTCACTCCCTCATATCACCCCACCTCACCCCCTCACCCCACCTCACTCCCTCATATCACCCCACCTCACCCCCTCATATCACCCCACCTCACCCCCTCATATCACCCCACCCCCACCTCACTCCCTCATATCACCCCACCTCACCCCCTCATATCACCCCACCTCACCCCTCTCATATCACCCCCCACCCCCCCTCACCCCACCCCCTCACTATCTACCCCCACCTCACTCACCCCCCCCCCTATCCTCTCCCCACCTCACCCCCTCATATCACCCCACCTCACCCCTCATATCACCCCACCTCACCCCCTCATATCACCCCACCTCACCCCCTCATATCACCCCACCTCACTCCCTCATATCACCCCACCTCACCCCCTCATATCACCCCACCTCACTCCCTCATATCACCCCACCTCACCCCCTCATATCACCCCACCTCACCCCCTCATATCACCCCACCTTACTCCCTCATATCACCCCACCTCACCCCCTCATATCACCCCACCTCACTCCCTCATATCACCCCATCTCACCCCCTCATATCACCCCACCTCACTCCCTCATATCACCCCACCTCACCCCCTCATATCACCCCACCTCACTCCCTCATATCACCCCACCTCACTCCCTCATATCACCCCACCCCACCCCCCCTCACCCCCTCATATCACCCCACCTTACTCCCTCATATCACCCCATCTCACCCCCTCATATCACCCCACCTTACTCCCTCATATCACCCCACCTCACCCCCTCATATCACCCCACCTCACTCCCTTATATCACCCCATCTCACCCCCTCATATCACCCCACCTCACTCCCTCATATCACCCCTCCTCACCCCCTCATATCACCCCATCTCACCCCCTCATATCACCCCACCTTACTCCCTCATATCACCCCACCTCACCCCCTCATATCACCCCACCTCACTCCCTCATATCACCCCACCTCACTCCCTCATATCACCCCACCTCACCCCCTCATATCACCCCACCTTACTCCCTCATATCACCCCATCTCACCCCCTCATATCACCCCACCTTACTCCCTCATATCACCCCACCTCACCCCCTCATATCACCCCACCTCACTCCCTTATATCACCCCATCTCACCCCCTCATATCACCCCACCTCACTCCCTCATATCACCCCTCCTCACCCCCTCATATCACCCCAGCTCATCCCCTCATATCACCCCCCCCTCACCCCCTCATATCAGCCCACCTCACCCCCTCATATCACCACACCTCACCCCCTCATATCACCCCTCCTCACCCCCTCATATCACCCCTCCTCACCCCCTCATATCAAACCAGACATAGGTCACTCAGCTCTTCATTGGGCCACAAAAAAGAAACTTTATATCTTCTGGGTGCCATCAGGTTACCTGGTGGGCAGCAGATCCAGGTGTCCACTTGGTCCAATCTGCCGGGTGAGGGGATGATTGGGGTGTATAAAAAAGTCCAATCGTTCTGCCACAAGGGTCACTAGGAACCCATACAGGTCATCCAGTCTTCAAAGGGCAGGGATCTTTACGGTAAGAGCTGTGACACTGGAGCTGCCTTTCTTCATAAGGTCCCACCTGTAGATAAGGCAATGCAATCAGCACCCTGATTCCATGAACCTCAGTCTCAGGACAAGCCCCTTGCTGTGTGTATTGTAGTTCCAGACTGATCAGAGAGGGTTCTGGGTGTCATTGCTCCGTATACAGGAGCGCCCAGGTCCCTCGCTCTCCAGGAATCATCAGCCACTATAGATGAACACAGATGACATATTGAAGGTTTGGGGTCAGAGGTCAGTCAGATCTCAGGGTGTCGGATGTCGTCTATGCTGTGAACACAGTGACTCAGGTTAGGCAGCTTTACATGGAGAGGCCTCTGGGGGGAGGGCGGGGGGGGGCATTTTGGATGAAACCTGAAGGATGTATAGAATAAAGAGCGCCCCTCCATTACAAGAGTCCTAGTCATTTTATTTATATGAACAATTCTGCAGACAATGCATTTCAGGGATTCCTCAGCCGCTTCATTGTCTGCATTCTTTTAGCCCTGATGAAGGGGGAGTCATCCCGGAAACACTGCTGTCTGCTGGATTGTTCTCTCTACTACACCCCTAAAATGTATGAAGTGTTGTCACATATAGACGTCTATTATATGATCATGTGATGGTGGACCGATCCTTCCTGATCCCTTCAATTACATCATATCTGGTCTGGATGATGCCCACCTACCCTCCTGACTACTGACTCCTCATGCCTGTTCCATGGACAGCTGTAATAGAGATTGATCTATGTCCCTCCCCAACACAGGGAATGTCTGGCTCCTCTCCTCCATGTCGGCACTCACACTCCACCCCCAGCTCTTCTCGCGAGTCGTTCCTGAGAATCAGACCTTCAACAAGGGTGATGGATACATCGGGATCTTCCGTTTTAAGGTGAGGAGGGTGTGATAGACCCACCCGGGACAGAGTCTATCACAGAGGGGTCATCATAGGGCAGGTGGGGACACCACCATGGGGGAGAACACCATAGGACAGTGGTCTCCAAACTGTGGCCTGGGGGGCCAGATGTGGCCTTTTGCTTGCCCTTATCTGGCCCTTGGAATACTAGTCCACCAACTGACACCAATGATGCATCATTGCCTCTATTAACACCATCAATGGGGCACTATTCATAGACATTGACAATGGGACACTATTTCTCTCATTAAAACCAATGATGGGGCACTGATGCTGTGGCATTTCCTACTCCCACTGGCGACAATCTGGCCCCCCTAAAACCTGAAGGACAGTAAACTGGCCCTTTGCTTGGATAGTTTGGAGACCTCTGCCGTAGGGGGTCCATCAAAACAGTACACGAAATTGGCTCCTACCATCCACACAACAAGGCAGGGAGGGGCAGGGTTCCTGAGACTGGGGGGTGGTGACCTGGGGGCGGGGTTCCTTGGATTGGGGGGATTACCTGGGGGCTTGCTCCCTGTGTTTGGAGGGGGGGGGTGACCTGGGGATTGGGTTCCTGGGGGCGGGGTTTCTGGGATTGGGGGGGGGGGGTGACCTGGGGATTGGGTTCCTGGGGGCGGGGTTTCTGGGATTGGGGGTGGGGTTTCTTAGATTGGGGCATTGACCTGGAATTGGGGGTGATGCCTGTTCTTGGTGTCTTGGCAGTTGTCGCTGTTCGGTGAGTTTGTGGATGTGATCATCGATGACAAACTCCCAACTAAGAAAAACGCTCTGATGTTCGCCAAGAGCAACACGCAGGAGGAGATGTGGGGCCCCCTGCTGGAGAAGGCCTACGCCAAGTATGTCAACCATCACACCCACTACTGATATACAATACACTACGCAACACCTCTGCCACCGATATACTACAAAACATCTCAACTACCGATATACTATACAAGACCTCCACTACTGATATACTACACAACACCTCCACTACTGATATACTATACAAGACCTCCACTACCGATATACTATACAACACCTCCACTACCGATATACTATACAAGACCTCCACTACTGATATACTATACAAGACCTCCACTACCGATATACTATACAAGACCTCCACTACCGATATACTATACAAGACCTCCACTACTGATATACTATACAAGACCTCCACTACTGATCTACTATACAAGACCTCCACTACCGATATACTATACAAGACCTCCACTACCGATATACTACACAACACCTCCACTACTGATATACTATACAAGACCTCCACTACTGATATACTATACAAGACCTCCACTACTGATATACTATACAAGACCTCCACTACTGATATACTATACAACACCTCCACTACTGATATACTATACAAGACCTCCACTACTGATATACTACACAACACCTCCACTACCGATATACTACACAACACCTCAACTACCGATATACTATACAAGACCTCCACTACCGATATACTACACAACACCTCCAATACCGATATACTACACAACACCTCCACTACCGATATACTATACAAGACCTCCACTACCGATATACTATACAACACCTCAACTACCGATATACTACGCAACACCTCCACTACCGATATACTATACAACACCTCAACTACCGATATACTACGCAACACCTCCACTACCGATATACTACACAACACCTTAACTACCGATATACTATACAAGACCTCCACTACCGATATACTATACAAGACCTCCACTACCGATATACTATACAAGACCTCCACTACCGATATACTACACAACACCTCCAATACCGATATACTATACAACACCTCCACTACCGATATACTATACAAGACCTCCACTACCGATATACTATACAAGACCTCCACTACCGATATACTACACAACACCTCCAATACCGATATACTATACAACACCTCCAATACCGATATACTACACAACACCTCCACTACCGATATACTACACAACACCTCCACTACCGATATACTATACAACACCTCCAATACTACTGTAATGTCCCCATGATAGATGTTGGTAATGTAAGACCTGTGTACTGTGTAGGACGCGTGGAGGATATTCGGCTCTGGAAGGAGGAACCATCCCGGAGGCTCTGGAGGATTTCACAGGAGGCCTGACGGAGACAGTCGGTCTGACCCGCTACACCTTTAAGGAGATCTGGGACATGATTGTTGAGTCAGCACGCAGTGCCTTCCCTATGGCCTGCTATATAGAGGTATATAATATATACTACAGACATATATATAGATATATATTATAGAGTATATATTATACTGCAGTGATATATAGAGGTATATAATATATACTACAGACATATATAGAGATATATATTATAGAGTATATATCATACTGCAGTGATATAGAGGTATATAATATCATCTTTCTCTCTGGGAAGGAGTCAGGACACGGAAAGGTCGGAGAGGTAAAGAAGAACGGACTGGTCCTGGGTCATGCCTACTCCATACTGGGAGCCAAGAAGGTGAGCGTCCGGAAGTCCAGGGGAAGTCGGGGTCTCCAGAGGTGAAGGGTTGGTTCCTCTCCTGGGGGCGCTCATTGATATCCTCGATACAGCCAGACTCTCCACTCTGGTTTGGTCCTCGTGGTTCCTGGGAGGTCCACCATCTTGGTCCAGTCATTGTCAACTATTCCTTTTCCCCCCAGGTCCAGAATGACTCCGGAGACGTCACCCTCATCCGGCTGAGGAACCCCTGTGGATTCACCAAATATAACGGTCCTTGGAGCGATAAGTAAGGAGACCACTGGGGTCCTCCCATCAGAGGACACAATGGAGATATTTGCCAGCACACCATGGATGGACAAGGTAGCGTCCGAACTGATTTTTATTGCATGATCACAACACAAAGCAGTGCAACGTTTGGGAGCCACGCAGGGCCCCTTCGTCATACCTGACGAAGTTGCTTTGTGTTGTGATCATGCAATAAAACTCAGTTCGGACGCTACCTTGTCCATCCATGGTGTGCTGGAAAATATCTCCATTGTGACTTTCTAGACAGTTCCCACCTGGTTGTTTCCCACCCAAATCTTTTAGAGCTTATCCAGGAACGTGTGCGATGGGAATATGGAGTATTACTTCCATCAGAGGAGGCCATTACCATCCTCCCGTTACCGTAGAGACAGCTGTACACATTGGCCAGACATTAGTCATATGTGACTGTATTTATCAAATATGTTGATCAATTTACAATAAAAAAAATAGAAAAAAATTAAATAAAAGCTTAAAATTAGACTCAAGGCGTTCCAAAATTTTTAAATTGGCAGCACAGACAGATTTTGTTTCAGACATGAGTAACCCTGAGATGTGGTTCCAGGTCTCCGGAATGGCGGTCAGTATCAGATGAAGAGCAGAAGCAGCTCAACCTTCAGAAGGAAGACGGAGAGTTCTGGTAATCAGTATAGAGGAGGAATTCTCTTCTCTACATTCATTTCCTTCATTTTCCTGCCCAGTCTAGTCACCTGACTCTCTGGGGCCCCCTTACACCTTCCTCCTATACACTGTGGAGGGGGGAGCGTCACCCCTGGACCCCAAGATTAAGGGGCCCCACAGACTGGTGTCATTATATAGTTGGTCAGTAGGGGTGTCCCCATGTCCCCCAATTCTATGCACTTTTCTCCTTCATGTTGGGGTGGTGGTTTCCCCGTGTCCCTCATTCTATGCTCCTTCTTCATGTTGGTGTCATTAGACAGTTGGTCAGTGGTGGTGTCCCTCATTCTATGCTCCTTCTTCATGTTGGTGTCATTATAAAGTTGGTCAGTGGTGGTGTCCCCCATTCTATGCTCCTCTCTCCTTCATGTTCGGATCATTAGACAGTTGGTCAGTGGTGGTGTCCCTGTGTCCCCCATTCTATGCTCCTCCCTCCTTCATGTTGGGATCATTAGACAGTTGGTCAGTGCTGGTGTCCCCCATTCTATGCTCCTCTCTCCTTCATGTTGGGGTCATTATAAAGTTGGTCAGTGGTGGTGTCCCCCATTCTATGCCCCTCCCTCCTTCATGTTGGGATCATTAGACAGTTGGTCAGTGGTGGTGTCCCCCATTCTATGCTCCTCTCTCCTTTATGTTGGGATCATTAGACAGTTGGTCAGTGGTGGTGTCCCCGTGTCCCCCATTCTATGCTCCTCTCTCCTTTATGTTGGGATCATTAGACAGTTGGTCAGTGGTGGTGTCCCCCATTCTATGCTCCTCCCTCCTTCATGTTGGGGTCATTAGACAGTTGGTCAGTGGTGGTGTCCCCCATTCTATGCTCCTCCCTCCTTCATGTTGGGATCATTAGACAGTTGGTCAGTGGTGGTGTCCCCCATTCTATGCTCCTCCCTCCTTCATGTTGGGATCATTAGACAGTTGGTCAGTGTTGGTGTCCCCCATTCTATGCTCCTCCCTCCTTCATGTTGGGGTCATTAGACAGTTGGTCAGTGGTGGTGTCCCTCATTCTATGCTCCTTCTTCATGTTGGTGTCATTATAAAGTTGGTCAGTGGTGGTGTCCCCCATTCTATGCTCCTCCCTCCTTCATGTTGGGATCATTAGACAGTTGGTCAGTGTTGGTGTCCCCCATTCTATGCTCCTCTCTCCTTCATGTTGGGGTCATTAGACAGTTGGTCATTGGTGGTGTTCCCGTGTCCCCCATTTCTCCTTCATGTAGGATGCTGTCTGAGGATTTCTGCTCGTTGTTCTCCTGGATGGTCATTTGTCATACCAACCTGGACTCACCTCTTTGTGACGTCACTCATCTGCGTGGTAGCTGGAAGCGTGGAGTCAACGCTGGAGGGGGGCGCAAATTAAGTGAGTCCACAGAAACATTTACATCCCTGCTGGGATTATTGCAGAAACCCCCCACAAAGCCATAATTCCCCTCCCTGGGTATGAATGTTCCTCAGCATGGTCAGGTCATACTCCACCATAAACTGACCCGGACCCAGGGCAAGGGTTCCATTGCCATCGTTACAGCAGATACATTTATATCATTTATATCATCTTTCAGATACATTCTTCAACAATCCCCAATTTCGGCTCCGTGTGGGCGGGTCCTCAGACCAAGAGGCGGGGCATAAAAATGAACAGGATAAGCATTGGAGGGTTTTGTTGGAGTTGATGCAGACTAATGGAGGAGCCCAGAAGCTGCATATTGCATGTTACCTGTACAAGGTATGGACCACTTAGGGCTCTTCTAGCTGATCCTCCTGTATTGTGTGAGATATGGAATGTGGAGAGAAGATGAATGGAGTCTGACACTGACGTGAAATGTACTTTTTTATTAACAGGTACCCCAAGATCTGGTAAGAAATGATGAGGACCCAACTGCCCACCTTGTCTCTCTTCCTTCCTGTGCTGCCCATTACATACCCCCAAACCCCCACCATCCCTCATTCCCAAACACCATAATTAACCCTCAAACCTCCACCATATCTCCTTCCCAAACCCACATCACTGACCCTCAAATCTCCACCATATCTCCTTCCCAACCTCTTCACTGCCATTTAAACCTCCACCATCCCTCTTTTCCTACCCCCATCACTGCCCTTTTAAACCTCTAACGCCTCCCCCACCACTCCTCTATGCCGCATCGATAATTCCCCCCAAACCTCCACTATCCCTCCATCCCAACCCCCGTCACTTTCCCTCAAACCTCCACCATCCCTAATTCCCAACCTCCATTATTAACCCTCAAACCTCCACCTTCCCTCCTTCCCAACCCCCATCATTAACCCTCAAACCTCCACCATCCCTCCTTCCCAAACCCCATCATTAACCCTCAAACCTCCACCATCCCTCCTTCCCAACCCCCATCACTGCCCCTCAACCCTCCACCATCCCTCCTTCCCGACCCCATCACTGCCATTCAAACCTCCACCATCCCTCTTTTCCAACCTCCATCACTGACCCTCAAGCATCCACTATCCCTCCTTCCCAACCTCCATCACTGCCTCTCAAACCCCCACCCTCCCTCCTTCCCAACCTCCATCACTGCCCTTTAAACCTACACCCCCCAACCTTTCCAACCTCCATCACTCCCCCCCCCCCCCCAAACTTATACCATCCCTCCTTTCAAACCTCCATCACTGACCATCAAGCCTCCACCATCACTCCTTCCCAACCTCCATCACTGCCTCTCAAACCTCCACCCTCCCTCCTTCCCAACCACCGTCACTGCTCCTCAAACCTCCACTACCCCTCCTCCCCAACCTCCATCACTGACCCTCAAACCCCCACCATCCCTCCTTCCCAACTCCATCTTTCCAACCTCCATCATTAACCCTCAAACCTCCTCAATCCCTCCTTCCCAACCCCCATCATTAACCCTCAAACCTCTGCCATTCCTCCTTCCCAACCCCCATCATTAACCCTCAAACCACCACCATCCCTCATTCCCAACCCACATCACTGACCCTCAAACCTCCACCATCCCTCCTTCCCAGCCCCAGCACTGCCCCCCCCCAAAACTTCTACCATCCATCCTTTCCAAAACCCCCACCACTGACCCTCAAACCTCCACCATATCCCCTTCCCAACCTTTATCACTGCCCCTCAAACCCTACCCATTCCTCTATCCCACCTGCATCAATGCTTCTAAAATTTCTTTCCCAACCCCCATCACTGCCCCTCAAACCTCTACCCATCCTCCTTCCCAACCCCATCACTGCCATTTAAACCTCCACCATCCCTCCTTCCCAACCTCCATCACTGCCTCTCAAACCTCCACCCTCCCTTCTTCCCTTCTTCCCAACCACCATCACTGCTCCTCAAACCTCCACCATCCCTCCTCCCCAACCTCCATCACTGACCCTCAAACCTCCACCATCCCTCCTTCCCAACCCCCATCATTAACACTCAAACCTCCACCATCCCTCCTTCCCAACCCCCATCATTAACCATCAAACCTCCGCCATCCCCCCTTCCCAACCCCCATCATTAACCCTCAAACCTCCACCATCCCTCCTTCCCAACTCCACCTTTCCAACCTCCATCACTGCCCCCCCCCCCCAAACCTTCACTATCCCTCCTTCCCAACCCCATCACTGCCCCTCAAACCTCCACCATCCCTCCTTCCCAACCCCCATCACTGACCCTCAAACCTCCACCCTCCCTCCTTCCCAACCCCCATCACTGACCCTCAAACATCCACCATCCCTCCTTCCCAACCTCCATCACTGCCCTTTAAACCTCCACCCCCAACCTTTCCAACCTCCATCACTGCCCCACTCCAAAACTTCTACCATCCCTCCTTTCAAACCTCCTTCACTGACCATCAAGCCTCCACTATCCCTCTTTCCCAACCTCCATCACTGCCTAACAAACCTCCACCCTCCCTTCTTCCCAACCACCATCACTGCCCCTCAAACCTCCACCATCCTTCCTCCCCAACCTCAATCACTGCCTCTCAAACCTCCACCCTCCCTCCTTCCCAACCACCATCATTAACACTCAAACCTCCACCATCCCTCCTTCCCAGCCCCCATTATCAACACTCAAACCTCTGCCATCCCTCCTTCCCAACCCCCATCATTAACCCTCAGGCCTCCACCATCGCTCCTTCCCAACCACCATCACTGCCCCCCCCCAAACTTCTACCATCCCTCCTTTCCAACTTCCATCACTGTCTCCCCAACCTCCACCATCCCTCCTTCCCAACTCCATCACTGCCCCTCAAACCTCCACCATCTCTCCTTCCCAACTCCACCTTTCCAACCTCCATCACTGCCCCCCCCCCAAAACCTTCACTGTCCCTCCTTCCCAACCCCACCACTGCCCCTCAAACCTCCACCCTCCCTCCTTCCCAACCCCCATCACTAACCCTCAGGCCTCCACCATCGCTCCTTCCCAACCACCATCACTGCCCCCCCCAAACTTCTACCATCCCTCCTTTCCAACTTCCATCACTGTCTCTCCAACCTCCACCATCCCTCCTTCCCAACCCCATCACTGCCTCTCAAACCTCCACCATCCCTCCTTCCCAACCCCATCACTGACCCTCAAACCTCCACCATCCCTCCTTCCCAACCCTCATCACTGACCCTCAAACCGCAGCCATCCCTCCTTCCCAACCCCATCACTGACCCTCAAACCTCCACCATCCCTCCTTCCCAACCCTCATCGCTGACCCTCAAACCGCAGCCATCCCTCCTTCCCAACCCTCATCGCTGACCCTCAAACCGCAGCCATCCCTCCTTCCCAACCCCATCACTGACCCTCAAACCTCCACCATCCCTCCTTCCCAACCCTCATCGCTGACCCTCAAACCGCAGCCATCCCTCCTTCCCAACCCTCATCGCTGACCCTCAAACCGCAGCCATCCCTCCTTCCCAACCCCATCACTGACCCTCAAACCTCCACCATCCCTCCTTCCCAACCCTCATCACTGACCCTCAAACCGCATCCATCCCTCCTTCCCAACCCTCATCACTGACCCTCAAACCGCAGCCATCCCTCCTTCCCAACCTTCATCACTGACCCTCAAACCCCCATCATCCCTCCTTCCCAACCTCCATCACTGCCTCTCAATTTCCACCATCCATCCTTCCCAACCACATCACGTCCCCTCAAACCTATGCCATCCCTCCTTCCCAACCCCCATCATTGCCCCTCAAACTATTACCAACCCACCTTCCCAACCTCTATCACTGACCCTCAAACTGCCCCCTCAATCCTTGCTCCCCAATCACTGTCCACTGCCAAGTAACACCGATCCTTTTTTAGGTGCATCTCCCCAGACTGGACCATGGATTCTTTACCAGCAATCACACTGTGGGTGACACCGGAGAGCCACAGAACAGCCGTGGGGTGACGATGCGGCTACGCCTGCCAGCGGGCGAGTATGTCATTGTGCCCTCCACCTCCAATGCCAATCAGGAGAGCGACTTCTACATCAGAGTGTGCTGCGAGAAAGACCCCGGCGGCAGGTGAGGGAGTGGAGAAGGGTTCAGGGCTGGATGGGAAGATGACATTTGTGGTATGCTTTGCTACCTATGGAGAAATACAGACAGTTCTTTCATGTGTAGCACTATTGTGACTGATCCTCAATAAATATTTATCTTTAGCTAATCAATAACTACATTGGGAATGTCCAAGGCCCAATTATCGGCCATGAGGATCCAGGTGTGATCTTCTAGGGGAGCGAATATTGTCTTTGGATGTTCAGAATGATGGGCGCCAGTTGAGAGTTTTGTAGATTTAATGCACATTGACATTGAGGACAGGATGGAGGGAGGAGCATGGGAAGCTGTTTGGTCTTCTCCATGTCTTTCTAACCTTCTGGGTCCTTCCGTCACCAGGTTATACTGGCTGGAAACCCTGAAAACTGAGGATCTGGTTGTGTCTCAGTCTTAGTACTCAAGGCAGGACAGAATAGAAGGGTTCCCATGTTACTCCCATGCCACTCATCGCCTCCATTGTGGAGGAAAACTGCACTCAGCTTTTCTTTAGGCCCAAGAAGAACATCCAGGCCAGCCATTCATTCCAAGGGTTCTTCCCAGTAGCAGCTACTCCAGATCCTTCGACCCAAAGCCCTAGAAGCAAGATCATTGTTACCATTATATCGCCTCCGGTGCTAAAGCCAGGAGGAAAGACCATGTGTAAGGAAGTACCCCTCCCCCCCTCATCCAACCACCAAATCAGCTGATTGGCTAGACCATTAAATATACATAATAAAAAAGTGTAATCTTCCGTACACCCTGCTGGAGGAAACTCAGACAGCAAGTGACTGAGATGAATCACCAACATACATCTATAGACAAGATGACTAAAGCTCTCTACATCCTACCAAGTCACTGCAATACAAAGAAAGTCTAGAAAAATGCATCATCTCTATGACTGTATTATTGTTCCTGACTGGAAATAGAGGTAACTAATAGTGATCATTGTCCTTTGGGTCCCCATGAGAACCTCTGTCCATCCTGCCCCCCCCCACCTCTTCATTGGGTCTCATTGAGCACATCTGTCCATCAGGGGCCCACAACCTCTCCATTGAGTCCCTATGAGGCACCTCTGTCCATCACCTCCCCAACCTCTCCATTGGGTCCCTATGAGCACCTCTGTCCATAAGGCCCCCTTCCCCCAACCTCTCCATTGGGTCCCTATGAACACCTCTGTCCACCCCCCCCCCTCTCCCATCAATCCATTTCTATTTGGTCCCCTCTGAGCACCTCTGTCCCTCAGACCCCCTCAACCTTCTCAATGGGTCTCTATGAGCACCTCTGTCCATCTACACTCCAATCTCTCCATTGGGTTCCTAGGAGCACCTCAGTCCATAAGGCCTCCCCCCAACTTTTCAATCAGGTCCCTATGAGCACCTCAGTACTTTAGGGCCCCCAGTCCTCTCCATTTGGGTCACTATGAACACCTCTGTCCACCACCACCCCCCCCCCCCCCCCCCAACCCTCTATTGGGCCCCCCCTGAGCACCTCTGTCCATCAATCCCCCTCAACTTCTTCATTGGGTCCTTATGAGCACCTCTGTCCATCACTGGCCCCAACCTCTTCACTGAATCCCTATGAGCACCTGTGTTTATATGTCCTGTCCCCTCCCCAACCTCTTCATTGGGTCCCTATAAGCACCTCTGTCCATAAGTCCCCCCCCCCAACCTCTTCATTGGGTCCCTATGAGCACCTCTGTCCATAAGTCCCCCCCCAACCTCTTCATTGGGTCCCTATGAGCACCTCTGTCCATAAGCCCCCCCTCCCAACATCTTCATTGGGTCCCTATAAGCACCTATGTCCATAAGCCCCCCCCCCAACCTCTTCATTGGGTCCCTATGAGCACCTCTGTTCATAAGTCCCCCCCCCCCCAACCTCTTCATTGGGTCCCTATAAGCACCTCTGTCCATAAGCCCCCCCCCCCCCCCCAACCTCTTCATTGGGTCCCTATGAGCACCTCTGTCCATAAGTCCCCCCCCCCAACCTCTTCATTGGGTCCCTATGAGCACCTCTGTCCATAAGCCCCCCCCCCCCCAACCTCTTCATTGGGTCCCTATGAGCACCTCTGTCCATAAGTCCCCCAATCCCTTCATTGGGTCCCTATGAGCACCTCTGTCCATAAGTCCCCCAATCCCTTCATTGGGTCCATATTAACACTTCTGTCCAGCATCCCGCCCAACCTCTTCATTGGGTCCCTATGAGCACCTCTGTCCAGCATCCCGCCCAACCTCTTCAGTGGGTCTCCTGAGCACCTCTGTCTATCATTCATTCCTGACCCTCTGATTGCATGAAGTTGGTTTGTTCAGGTCGCTTTTGTTGTATAGGTGTCATTTCATTGTATTGTGTGTTTTAAGGTGGAGTCAGTTCTTTGTATACACTGACTGGGATTTGTCTGTTTTCAGTGCAATCTGAAGGTTCGGTGATGGAGGATAAAGAGTCACCTGGACAAGCACAACTGTACGGGGAGCCTACAGACGTGTCACCTCTGGACATGGGGACACCATGGAGTCACAGCGCTGGGACACAACTAACAATTGTGATCATTGTGACACCATCAAATAAAGTCCTCAGCTATATGATCCTCTCGTTATTGATCACTGAATTCCAATACATTGATTAGATCTCAGAACACACTGCACTAGACTTTCCCAACTGTGGCCCCTCCTCCAGAGGTCACCAGAGGCTCCTTCGGCAATTTCTTACATTTAGCCACTGACCACCAATGTAAGGAACATTCTTCCCACTGATCACCAATGTAAGGAACATTCTTCCCACTGACCACCAATGTAAGGAACATTCTTCTCACTGATCACCATTCTTCTCACTGATAAGGAACATTCTTCTCACTGATCACCAATGTAAGGAACATTCTTCCCACTGATCACCAATGTAAGGAACATTCTTCCCACTGATCACCAATGTAAGGAACATTTCTTCTCACTGATCACCAATGTAAGGAACATTCTTCCACTGATCACCAATGTAAGGAACATTCTTCTCACTGATCACCAATGTAAGGAACATTCTTCTCACTGATCACCAATGTAAGGAACATTCTTCTCACTGATCACCAATGTAAGGAACATTCTTCTCACTGATCACCAATGTAAGGAACATTCTTCTCACTGATCACCAATGTAAGGAACATTCTTCTCACTGATCACCAATGTAAGGAACATTCTTCTCACTGATCACCAATGTAAGGAACATTCTTCTCACTGATCACCAATGTAAGGGACATTCTTCTCACTGATCACCAATGTAAGGGACATTCTTCTCACTGATCACCAATGTAAGGAACATTCTTCTCACTGATCACCAATGTAAGGAACATTCTTCTCACTGATCACCAATGTAAGGGACATTACACTTTTCGGCCCCTGAAGCCCAAAGGTGACCTCCAGAGTTAAGGACAGCTGACATCCTTCAATATAGAGTGGGTTACAAGGCATGGTGGGTGTAATGTAAGATGAGCAGGTGGGCGCCAGACACTTTTTGAATGCAAAGAGATTTATTGTCTCTGAAACAGAACTGTGGGAGAGTGGGTTAGGGCCAGGACACCCTTAGGTAGGTGCAATGATAATTCCAGACTCCAAGACTTCTATAGGTAGACAGATATACAGGTGAAGGCCTCCAGCCGGACACCACTTCTGTATAGGTAAGACCACTGTCTCCTATGGCAACAATCTTGTAGCTGTTACTAATGGTAAAGCATTCAACTATCTGCAACACGAACAGTTCTCTTTACCCCACACTCACGTACTGTGGGTCTTTACTCAACAAGCTCTCAGTCTCTCTCACTAGACTTCAGATCCAATAGCCACTGGATCCCCTGAGCTCTTTCACTGTAACACTCAGTATCTTCCTCAAGCGTCACCCCCGCTGACACGTTAGGTCCCTGGCTTGGCACTCACAGAGACTCCGCAAGCGTCACCCCCGCTGACACGTTAGGTCCCTGGCTTGGCACTCACAGAGACTCCGCAAGCGTCACCCCCGCTGACACGTTAGGTCCCTGGCTTGGCACTTCACAAGCGTCACCTCTGCTGTCCCGCTGGTTCCCTGACTTGGCACTTGCTGATGCTTTCCCACTTCTTCACCCTTCCCGGCTGGTGAGAAGTCTGCTCTGGTACTGGCCTCGGCTTACTCACAATGGTCTCTAGTAGCAAGGTGGTTGGTCCCTTAGTGGCAACAGCTTCCCCTTTACATCCGACCACGCCAGGTTCCCCGGCCGGCGGAACCATTACTTCTGGTTGGACTACAAGCCCGCAGTCCCCAACCCTACGCTTCTTCTGGATAGGCCCTCAGACAGCCTAGGAGCCAGATGTCCCCGGGATAGGCCTTAGGTTTCTGGCCTAGCAGCCCGGAGGAATACAACACACGTCCACCCAGACAGCCGTCCAGGTGGCACAGAACCCCTGATCACCTGACTCCACCCAAATAAATAGCCTCTCCCAACAGGCCAAGGGACCCAAGAAAATCCCTGCCCATTGGCTGAGACAACCCATCCATTCCTAATCTGTCCTTGCTATGCCCTTGTCTTATCTAATGTCACCAGATACTGTTATTAAACTGTCGTGGAAAAACCCACTATACGCTTTTGCGCTAATAAGCGCCCATTTCGTCTAATGGTATAATGCATCTTTAAATAACTCGTGTCTCCCGCATTTCCCCAGCAATCAGACATAATCGCCATCTTAGCTCCATCGCTCCTTCATCTGCCACGATCTCTTCCTGGGAGCCAACTTTATTCATATAAACAATAGAGCCTCATCATAAACGCTGCTCCCGACCACCACGATTCAAAGACTCACGTTTTTACCGCTTGCTCGTGAATCTTTATTCTGCATACCCGGACTATACTACCATCAATGTGGTTGCAGGTGCACGCCACAGCCCCCCCCCAAATGTGCTGATCAGGCACACGAGCGCACATCCGCTAAACCGATAATGTTTTTGCAAAGAGCGAACACACCCCCCCAGACGATCGTTCTGCGCATTGCACAGGGGCCCTTTGCCGGCAGACATATCCCCACTCTTCAAACACTTCTCTACATCCCCAAGGAGCTTTTCACTACCAAGCGGACCTCAATCAGCATCAGTCTGCCCCAGTCATCTCTTTAGAGCGGGTTGCGGGAGATCTAACACTGGGAGACACTGTGACAATACATATTAAATACATCTTCATAACATTTCCACAACAGTTCCTCCTCTTGTCATACGCTCCCATGTGTTCCTCGGTGAATCTTGATCTTCTTCTTAATCAGTCCTTAAGTCCATAAAAAGGAAAAGACGGCTTGACTCGTAGACTTTGTTCTTCAGGAGGGATGACTTAGAGGAGGACATGAAGGCCGGTCGGTGTGGGATCCTCTGTGTCTCGTACGTGGGTTGGGCTTCGGGGCGTCTCATCCAGGGGAGGACTGACCATTCGGCCACTCGGGCACTTCCCGAGGGCCCCGGGCCACTAGGGGGCCCCATCAGGGTTGCCAGCCTCAGTAAAACCAGGGACAGTATGTAAAAATCTGTGTTTCTGAAATGCCCCTTACCGACATCCTTTTGGTCTAAGAATCCCGAGATTATAGCTGCCCCGCCTCTCCAGTACCTTCTCAGCCAATAGAAACATGTCTGTGTATACTGTGTGATTGTATACTGTGTGTGTGTATACTGTGTGGCCCCATAATCTCTGATTGCCTGGGGGCCCCATAATCTCCTATTGCCCGGGGGCCCCATGAGTTGTCAGTCCGCCCCTGGTCTCATCTCAGAGGAAGATGTGGTCATCTGCTCGGGCTCTGTTCACTCCTCCAATCAGGCAGCAGTAGCACCTCATCGCGGCATTTAGAAAGGAATAGAAACAAAAACAACATGAGTAGATACTTCCTTCAACCATGATCTGTTGAAAAATAAAAAATAAAATCCCCAAAGATTCCCAGAACCTTAAAAGGACCTTCACTAGCTACAGCTCTGACTTTGCCTTGCGGGTATCTAAACTTATCCATATGGCCCATCTTTTAACAGAAAGGTCTGGTCTGCCGTTGTTCCTGTGGGGTCTTCCTTGTGGCTTCAACAGTTTAAATGACCATCCCATCCACAATGGATTAGAAATTGTTCAATCGTATCATAAGCTCCCACCATGTACACGCAGGAAACCATGCCCAGACCTGGTCAGGGTTGGTGAACAATTCCCTTCTAGCTGTCCCTGCCATTCTTACTTTCTCTGGCGCCATCAGATCCTCACGATCGGCCGCGGCATAAGATGCTGGGACGGGTTTCACCAGCACACATGAACCTCTTCCATTAGGGGGAATTACCTTATAAGCTGTAGATCCGCATTAATACCAAACTAAAGTTGAAGCACACTTGTGGGCTACCTAGTTATCCCGATACCAAAGCTGGCGAGAACCAGAGCTATTGTCAAAATTATAATTCAATTTACCCTCTAGAAATGTATCCTTAAATTCTATTGACAAGTGTCTGTTTGGATTTTTAGGATTTTACTAGTTTGTCAAAACTCCTCCTACCAATATGAACATCACATGTATCATGTACCGCCGTCATCGCTGGGCCACTAGAGCTCAGTGGAGACTCAGCGTAGACCCAACCATGTGTCCTGTTCGCTTTCTTAGTTAGTTGGAAAATACACTTTAAAAATATAAATAAACAAAGATACTCCTCATCCTTTGGTGTAGTTGAGCAGCTTCTTGCAGTGGCTGGCGTGGACCCAGTTGTCTCGTCCATCAAGCTTCTTTACAATGACCCAGTCACCTGGTTGGAAAGAATGTAAACCTGTTATTGTGTCAGGGTCCAGGAGGGAATCATGAACCCTGTGGTGGACCTTTTGAAGTTCATGTTACAGTGACTGCACCCACCCCATCAAATGAGAATATCGACAGCCGCTGAGGAAAGTACAACTCAGTTTTTGGTTGACCTCCAAACAAACCTAACTCAATGAGTGTGGTCACTGCGTGGCTTACCATCTGGGGTGTAATGCTGGCAACCATTGACAAAAATGTTCTTAGCATCTGGGATGGGAGCTTCTTCACCGGACTGCTGTCATCTTTAGAAGAGGAAGCCTCTTCTAAAGATGATGTACAAGAAAGACCACAAACTGTTTGCTGAAGACAAGCAGACTAAGGACACGGATTACTGGAACCACGTCCTGTGGTCTGATGAGACCAAGATAAAGGTATTTGGTGTCAGATGGTGACAAGCGTGTGTGGGGGCAACCAGGTGAGGAGGACAAAGACAAGTGGGTCTTGTCTACAGTCAGGCATGGTGGGGGGAGTGTCATGGTGGTGGGGGTGTCATGGTGGTGGGAGTGTCATGGTGGGGGGGGTGTCATGGTGGGGGGAGTGTCATGGTGGTGGGAGTGTCATGGTGGGGGGAGTGTCATGGTGGTAGGAGTGTCATGGTGGTGGGAGTGTCATGGTGGTGGGAGTGTCATGGTGAGGGGAGTGTCATGGTGGTGGGAGTGTCGTGGTCTGGGGCTGCATGAGTGCTGCCGGCACTTGGGGGCTACAGATCATTGAGGGAACCATGAATGCCAACATGTACTGTGACATACTGAAGCAGAGCATGATCCCCTCCCTTCAGAGACTGGGCCGCAGGGCAGTATTCCAACATGATCACCACCCCAAACACACCTCCAAGACCACCACTGCCTTGCTAAAGAAGCTGAGGGTAAAGGTGATGGACTGGCCAAGCATGTCTCCAGACCTAAACCCTATTGATCATCTGTGGGACATCCTCAAACGGAAGGTGGAGGAGCGCAAGGTCTCCAACATCCCCCAGCTCTGTGATGTCATCATGGAGGAGGGGAAGAGGACTCCAGTGACAACCTGTGAAGCTCTGGTGACCTCCATGCCCAAGAGGGTTAAGGCAGTGCTGGAAAATAATGGCGGCCACACAAAATATTGACACTTTGGGCCCAATTTGGAGATTTTCACTTAGGGGTGTACTGACTTTTGTTGCCAGCGGTTTAGACATTAATGGCTGTGTGTTGAGTTATTTTGAGGGGACGGCAAATTTACACTGTTATACAAGCTGTACACTCACTACTTTACATTGTAGACAAGCGTCATTTCTTCAGTGTTGTCACATGAAAAGAGAGAAGAAAAGATTTACAAACATGTGAGTGAGGGGTGTACTTACTTTTGTGAGATACTGTATATCAAATACACTGCCACTAACTGAATAACCTGCCCGCTTAATCGAAATGACGTTCTCTCTCCATCCACGCCAACAACACTACACAGGGCCGCCGTGTAGGCAGCCTTATATAATGTGGGGCGTGGACTTAGTCCTTCTGAGCCATGATTGGCCAAAGGCACCCTGCCTTTGGCCAATTATGGCTCTCTAAGCAGAGGGCGCTGGGATTGGCCATAGAATGCAGGTCAGGTGAATGCTTTGGCCAATCATCATACAGCAATGCACTGCAATCTTGCAGTGCATTATGGGGCGTTCTGCGTGCGCTCGAATTTCCCACGAACGCCCCATAATGTTGGTTCTTCGGCGAACGGGCCAACACCCGATGTTCGACCCGAACATGGAGCTCATCCCCAGTGGTCACCAAACACGGAGACTGAACTATTTATCCCATCCTATACAATAACCAATCAGAGTCCTCCTCCCAATCCATACCTGACACTGGAGGAATGGCAGCTTGGATGTGATTGGATGGTTCATACACAGAGTCCAGGTAAGGATATGGAATGTTCTGTCAGTGAATCAGCACAGAGAATAATCCGTAGACTCTGTATAACGGTCATCACCCCCTTCTGTATAGAACACCTTATCCCTGAGTACACAGAGCCCGGGTGTGCCCACCCTTCCCAAATATTATTATTCAGGATTTATAGAGAGCCAACAGTTTACGCAGCACTTTACAACATGAGGGCAGACAGCATATTTACAATACAAATCAATACAGGAGGGATCAGAGGGCCCTGATCCTCAGAGCTTACAATCTAGAATGGAGGGTGAAGTGGAACAAAAGGTAATAACTGTGGGGGGTGATGGAGAAACACTATTATTTTTTCAAAATGAAGTTGCCGGAGGCCACAGTTGGGCTTCAGGCTGATTTCTCTAAATTACTGGTTTCTGTACCAGTCCAGCTGGGTGGCACTGGGTTCTCCTTGACCGCAGGGGTCGCTGTCACCGACGGTAAGAGTAGAAACGCAGTTTAGCTGGATGCATTGAATGTCACCTGTGGGGTGTTCTTTAGTTTGGTTTCCGGGTCCCTCTAGACCCAGACCCCAGGGCCCTCCTGGCCTGGGGTGCGGAGCTATGTATCCTGTGTCTCGGGGCCGGCTGGCTTGAGGCAGCGCAACTGAGAAGGATAGAGCCGAGCGAATCTCAGGGGCCTATCGATCCAGGGATGGTCCGGTGCCGTCTCGCTGGAAGGGAGAGGCCCAGAAGCTGGAGGACCCCTTTAATAGTAGAACGTGAGTAAGGCTGGTATCTCTGGAGGAGCCTGGAGACTCATTTGGAGGACGCAACTCGGATCATTATACCTACACAGGGCCATCTTTAATATTGATTGGACCCTGGGCAAACATTTTCTTGGGCCCCCCACCCCATGCAATTTCACTCTCCACCTGCTCTGAGACATACAATAAATAGCAGGTAGACTGGTTGCTAGAGGTTACAGCACACATTACAGCTCACTGATTAGTTGCTAGAGGTTACAGCACACATTACAGCTCACTGATTAGTTGCTAGAGGTTACAGCAAATGATTTCTGCTTAAATGGTTGCTAGAGATTACTGTACAGTATTACTGCTCACTGATTGGTTGCTAGAGGTTACAGCACACATTACAGCTCACTGATTAGTTGCTAGAGGTTACAGCAAATGATTTCTGCTTAAATGGTTGCTAGAGATTACTGTACAGTATTACTGCTCACTGATTGGTTGCTAGAGGTTACAGCACACATTACAGCTCACTGATTAGTTGCTAGAGGTTACAGCAAATGATTTCTGCTTAATTGGTTGCTAGAGATTACTGTACAGTAATACTGCTCACTGATTGGTTGCTAGAGGTTACAGCACACATTACAGCTCACTGATCATTATACCTACACAGGGCCATCTTTAATATTGATTGGACCCTGGGCAAACATTTTCTTGCCCCCCCCCCCCCATGCAATTTCACTCTCCACCTGCTCTGAGACATACAATAAATAGCAGGTAGACTGGTTGCTAGAGGTTACAGCACACATTACAGCTCACTGATTAGTTGCTAGAGGTTACAGCAAATGATTTCTGCTTAATTGGTTGCTAGAGATTACTGTACAGTAATACTGCTCACTGATTGGTTGCTAGAGGTTACAGCACACATTACAGCTCACTGATCATTATACCTACACAGGGCCATCTTTAATATTGATTGGACCCTGGGCAAAAATTTTCTTGCCCCCCCCCCCATGCAATTTCACTCTCAACCTGCTCTGAGACATACAATAAATAGCAGGTAGACTGGTTGCTAGAGGTTACAGCACACATTACAGCTCACTGATTAGTTTCTAGAGGTTACAGCAAATGATTTCTGCTTAATTGGTTGCTAGAGATTACTGTACAGTAATACTGCTCACTGATTGGTTGCTAGAGGTTACAGCACACATTACAGCTCACTGATCATTATACCTACACAGGGCCATCTTTAACCAGTTCACTACCCGGCCATAGTCATATGACGCCCACAAGGTGGATCTACCATCCTGGGTGGGCGTCATATGACGTCCTCGGATTCCCGGCCGCCTGGGGGGCGCGCGCGCGCCGCGGCATCGCTCGGGACCCGGTGCGAGTGCCCGGCGGCCGCGATGTCCGCCGGGCACCCGCGATTGCCCGTTAAAACAACGGGACCGGGCGGGACCGTGGAGCTGTGTGTGTAAACACACAGCTCCATGGTCCTGTCAGCGGGGAGGAGACCGATCATGTGATCCCAGTACAGAGGATCACATGATCGGTCTCCTCCCCTTAAGTCCCCTCCCCCTACAGTTAGAATCACTCCTATTAGGGACACACATTAACCCCTCCAGCGCCCTCTAGTGTTAACCCCTTCCCTGACAGTCACATTTACACAGTAATCATTGCAATTTTATAGCAACGATCGCTGTGTAAATGTGAATGGTTCCAAAAATGTGTCAAAAGTGTCCGAAGTGTCCGCCGCAATGTCGCAGTCACGAAAAAAAAAAATCGCAAATCGCCGCCATTACTAGTAAAAAAAAAAAAAAAAAAAAATTCAATAAATATATCCCCTATTTTGTAGACGCTATAACTTTTGCGCAAACCGATCAATATACGCTTATTGCGATTTTTTTTTTTTTTTTTACCAAAAATATGTAGAAGAATACGTATCGGCTAAACTGAGGAAAAAAAATGTTTTTTTTTTTAAAAATTGGATATTTATTATAGCAAAAAGTAAAAAATATTGTGTTTTTTTTTTCAAAATTGTCGCTCTTCTTTTGTTTATAGCGCAAAAAATAAAAACCGCAGGGGCGATCAAATACCACCAAAAGAAAGCTCTATTTGTGGGAAAAAAAGGACGTCAATTTTGTTTGGGTGTAATGTCGCACGACCGCGCAATTGTTAGTTAAAGCGACGCAGTGCCGAATCGCAAAAAGTGCTCTGGTAAGGAAGGGTGTTTAAAAGCCCTGTATTGAAGCGGTTAATATTGATTGGACCCTGGGCAAAAATTTTCTTGCCCCCCCCCCCATGCAATTTCACTCTCAACCTGCTCTGAGACATACAATAAATAGCAGGTAGACTGGTTGCTAGAGGTTACAGCACACATTACAGCTCGCTGATTAGTTGCTAGAGGTTACAGCAAATGATTTCTGCTTAATTGGTTGCTAGAGATTACTGTACAGTATTACTGCTCACTGATTGGTTGCTAGAGGTTACAGCACATCATCTCCTGACTGCAGGGGGGGCATGATCTACATAAGAATGCCGCCTTTATTTACATATCAATACCGCCGGCTGCAGCTATTTACCTATGAATGCCGGTTATTTACATGCGAACACGGGGTCTGGCAGGTGAGTCACCTGTACACAACAATAGGGGAGAGCTGGGCAGCATTAGTAGCAGCACTTCACATTGAGATATCAGGACACAGCACAGGACTAAAACTTCAAAGGACGAGGGAATTTAAACTGGGATAGTTGGCAAGTATGAGGCAGCAGATTTGGGCCCCACAACAATGACAGGGCCCAGGGCGGCTGCCCCTTTTGGCCTGCTTTAAAGACGGCCCTGTACCTACAGAGCTGAAAGAGACTGGCATTGTATGGAAGTATTCTTCAATCTCTCAGTGACGCTCGAGTTCAAATTCACAAGTCTGTGGCAGAGTGGTGGTGGCTGGATCTAGTGAGTGGAACCATTGCTCTAAAACGAGATCTTAAACCGGCAGTACCGGGTGCCTGAACTCACCCCTAACCCTCTGACCCTTTTTATCGAAAGACTTTGCCTTCATTTCTGAATAAATAACCATAAAAAGGACTGAGTTTTGGAAATTCACATTCTTTGGGCCACTTTCCGCGGGATCCCCAAGACGGAGACGCCAGCGGGTGAGGTAACGGTGAGCCCAAATAAAACCAGCAGCTCCTTCGGGGGTTATGGCGCTACAGGCGCAAAATCGCGCACGTTCCTGACACACAGACAAATGCTCTGCTCTTTAGGGGGGGGCATTCATTCTTAATGGTACCCCACACATTGGAAAACGTGGGGGGCATTTGGGGAAGTGCAATTTAAAAAAACAAGGGTCAGGGACTTCTTTTCCTGCATTTTTGTGGGTCGGGGAGCCCAATGAAATGAATGTGCTGCCTGACACGCGGCCACACAGATGTGACCCAAGGGCTTGTTCACATGTCAGGTTGGAGGGGCGGTAAAACCACGTGATTGAGCTGTTTTTACCACCCCCAACTTCTCCCCCTTTAGCTGGGGGTGTACACATGCGTGCATGGATTGCTTTTCAGAGGAGCAGCGGCCCTGGCTGCTATCACAAACAAGGCCTACAAAAGCAGTTCTGATGGTACAAGAATGGGGGGGGGGGGCTTGGTACTAAAAAGAATGGGGGGGGGGGGCTGGGGAGGGTGGGGGCGGGCGGGGGAGGGGCAGAGAGGGTGGGGGGGGGGTTAAAAGTAACATACACACACATACAGAGTTCACAGAGTTCAGGTAAGGATATGGAGTGCCACCCGGAACGTTCTGTCAGTGAATCAGCACAGAGAATAATCCGTATACTTTGTATAACGGGCGTCACCCCCGTCTGTGTAGAACACCTTATCCCTGAGGAAACAGAGCCCGGGTGTCCCCACCCTTCCCAATCCGTATATATGACCAGCGGGGACACCGGCCAAGAGACTCCGCACTCCGCAAGGTACCCGCCGCAACCTCTGCCTGTTATCTGTCTATCTATCTATTATATCTATCTATCTGTCTATCTATTATATCTATCTATCTATTATATCTATCTATCTGTCTATCTATTATATCTATCTATCTATCTGTCTATCTATTATATCTATCTATCTGTCTATTATATCTATCTATCTATCTATCTATTTATCTATCTCTGTAGATGTTTGCAGGTCAGGATTTCCAGGCTCTCAGTGCTCGGTCTCGGAGTCGGGGGGTTCTATTTGAAGATGAGAAGTTTCCTCGGAACATTCCGGGTGCGGATTGGAAGCGTCCTCCAGTAAGTTTGGGATTTCACTGATAGAGAATAATCCGGTCAGAATGTTCTGTAGACAGAGAAATCTGACTCCATCTCATGACTTTTCTCAGAGCTTTACAATGTCTCTGGCCTATAGATGGGATCAATGTGGATGACGGGGGGGGGGGGGGGGGGGGGGGGTATTATTCATCCATCCTTCTGTCCTTCCTTCCCTCCTTCCTTCCCTCCTTCCTTCCCTCCATTCTTTCTTCTGTCAGTTCATCCATCAATCCCTACATCTCTCCATCCATCCATCCCTACATCTCTCCATCCATTCCTACATCTCTCCATCCATCCTTTTCTTACATCTCTCCATCCATCCATCCCTCTCTCAATCCATCCTTTCCTCTATCCATCCCTACATCTCTCCATCCATCAATCCATCCATTCCTACATCTCTCCATCCATCCTTTTCTTACATCTCTCCATCCATCCCTACATCTCTCCATCCATCCCTTCCTCTATCCATCCCTACATCTTCCCATCCATCCCTACAGCTCTCCATCCATCCATCCCTCTCTCAATCCATCCCTTCCTCTATCCATCCCTACATCTCTCCATCCATCAATCCATCCATTCCTACATCTCTCCATCCATCCCTTCCTCTATCCATCCCTACATCTTTCCATCCATCCCTACAGCTCTCCATCCATCCATCCCTCTCTCAATCCATCCCTTCCTCTATCCATCCATCATCCATCCATCCATCCATCCCTCTCTCAATCCATCCCTTCCTCTATCCATCCCTACGTCTCTCCATCCATCAATCCATCCATTCCTACATCTCTCCATCCATCCATCCGAGAGCTGTGGTCGGACATTTCTGATTTCACATCTTCTGGCCCCCCGGATATCATTGTCCCTCTGCTCAGTCTCATAATCTGGGGTCTTCCTATCAGATTCCTCTGGCAGGGGTGGTGGGACCACCTTGTAGTGACTGGGCTGGGAATTCAGAGTACTGAGACCCCCCAGAGGAAAGGTCATAAGTCACCATCATGGTCCAAGGTCAGAGGTCACCAGCAGGGTCCTTTCTCTTCACAGGAGTTCTGCTCGAATCCGAAGTTCATAGAGAGCGGAGCGTGTACATCGGACATCTGCCAGGGAGAGCTGGGTGAGTCCCCCCTCATATCACCCCACCTCACCCCTCATATCACCCCACCTCACCCCCTCATATCACCCCACCTCACCCCCTCATATCACCCCACCTCACCCCCTCATATCACCCCCTCATATCACCCCACCTCATCCCCTCATATCACCCCACCTCACCCCCTCATATCACCCCACCTCACCCCCTCATATCACCCCACCTCACCCCTCATATCACCCCACCTCACCCCCTCATATCACCCCACCTCATCCCCTTATATCACCCCACCTCACTCCCTCATATCACCCCCTCATATCACCCCTCCTCACCCCCTCATATCACCCCACCTCACCCCTCATATCACCCCACCTCACCCCCTCATATCACCCCTCCTCACCCCCTCATATCACCCCACCTCACTCCCTCATATCACCCCACCTCACCCCCTCATATCATCCCCTCATATCACCCCTCCTCACTCCCTCATATCACCCCACCTCACCCCCTCATATCACCCCACCTCACCCCCTCATATCACCCCTCCTCACCCCCTCATATCACCCCTCCTCACCCCCTCATATCACCCCAGACATAGGTCACTCAGCTCTTCATTGGGCCACAAAAAAAAACTTTATATCTTCTGGGTGCCATCAGGTTACCTGGTGGGCAGCAGATCCAGGTGTCCACTTGGTCCAATCTGCCGGGTGAAGGGATGATTGGGGTGTATAATAAGTCCAATCGTTCTGCCACAAGGGTCACTAGGAACCCATACAGGACATCCAGTCTTCAAAGGGCAGGGATCTTTACGGTAAGAGCTGTGACACTGGAGCTGCCTTTCTTCATAAGTTCCCACCTGTAGATAAGGCAATGCAATCAGCACCCTGATTCCATGAACCTCAGTCTCAAGACAAGCCCCTTGCTGGGTGTATTGTAGTTCCAGACTGATCAAAGAGGGTTCTGGGTGTCATTCCTCCGTATACAGGAGCGCCCAGGTCCCTCGCTCTCCAGGACTCATCAGCCACTATAGATGAACACAGATTACATATTGAAGGTTCGGGGTCAGAGGTCAGTCAGATCTCAGGGTGTCGGATGTTATCTATGCTATAAACAATTCAGCAGACAACGCATTTTAGTGATTCCTCCACTGCTGCATCAGGGCTACATTGTCTGCATTCTTTTAGCCCTGATGAAGGGGGAGTCATCCCCGAAACACGTTGTCTGCTGGATTGCTCTCTCTACTACACCCCTAAAATGTATGAAGTGTTGTCACATATAGACGTCTATTATATGATCATGTGATGGTGGACAGATCCCTCCTGATCCCTCCAATGACATCATATATGGTCTGGATGATGCCCACCTACCCTCCTGACTACTGACTCCTCATGCCTGTTCCATGGACAGCTGTAATAGAGATTGATCTATGTCCCTCCCCAACACAGGGGATTGCTGGCTCCTCTCCTCCATGTCGTCACTCACACTCCACCCCCAGCTCTTCTCGCGAGTCGTTCCTGAGAATCAGACCTTCAACAAGAGTGATGGATACAGCGGGATCTTCCATTTTAAGGTGAGGAGGGTGTGATAGACCCACCCGGGACAGAGTCTATCACAGAGGGGTCATCATAGGGCAGGTGGGGACACCACCATGGGGGAGAACACCATAGGACAGTGGTCTCCAAACTGTGGCCTGGGGGGCCAGATGTGGCCTTTTGCTTGCCCTTATCTGGCCCTTGGAATACTAGTCCACCAACTGACACCAATGATGCATCATTGCCTCTATTAACACCATCAATGGGGCACTATTCATAGACATTGACAATGGGACACTATTTCTCTAATTAAAACCAATGATGGGACACTGATGCCGTGGCATTTCCTACTCCCACTGGCGACAATCTGGCCCCCCTAAAACCTGAAGGACAGTAAACTGGCCCTTTGCTTGGATAGTTTGGAGACCTCTGCAGTAGGGGGTCCATCAAAACAGTACACGAAATTGGCTCCTACCATCCACACAACAAGGCAGGGAGGGGCAGGGTTCCTGAGACTGGGGGGTGGTGACCTGGGGGCGGGAGTTCCTTGGATTGGGGGATTACCTGGGGGCTTGGTCCCTGTGTTTGGAGGGGGAGTGACCTGGGGATTGGGTTCCTGGGGGCAGGGTTTCTGGGATTGGGGGGGTGACCTGGGGGTGGGGATTCCTTGGATTGGGGGAATGACCTGGGGGCTTGGTCCCTGTGTTTGGAGGGGGAGTGACCTGGGGATTGGGTTCCTGGGGGCGGGGTTTCTGGGATTGGGGGGGGGGGACCTGGGGGTGGGGTTTCTTGGATTGGGTCATTGACCTGGAATTGGGGGTGATGCCTGTTCTTGGTGTCTTGGCAGTTGTCGCAGTTCGGTGAGTGGGTGGATGTGATCATCGATGACACACTCCCAACTAAGAACAACGCTCTGAAGTACACCAAGAGCAACACGCAGGAGGAGATGTGGAGCCCCCTGCTGGAGAAGGCCTACGCCAAGTATGTCAACCTTAAAACTCACTACTGATATACAATACACTACGCAACACCTATGCCACCGATATACTACAAAACATCTCAACCGATATACTATACAAGACCTCCACTACCAATATACTACACAACACCTCCACTACTGATATACTATACAAGACCTCCACTACCGATATACTATACAAGACCTCCACTACCGATATACTATACAAGACCTCCACTACTGATATACTATACAAGACCTCCACTACCGATATACTATACAAGACCTCCACTACTGATATACTATACAACACCTCCACTACCGATATACTATACAACACCTCCAATACTACTGTAATGTCCCCATGATAGATGTTGGTAATGTAAGGCCTGTGTACTGTGTAGGACGCGTGGAGGATATTTGGCTCTGGAAGGAGGAACCATCCCGGAGGCTCTGGAGGATTTAACGGGAGGCCTGGCGGAGACAGTCAGTCTGACCCGCCACACCTCTGAGGAGATCTGGGACCTGATTGTTGAGTCTTCACACAGTGCCTTCCCTATGGCCTGCTATATAGAGGTATATAATATATACTACAGACATATATAATATATATTATAGAGTATATATCATACTGCAGCGATATATACAGTAGAGGTATATAATATCATATTTCTCTCTGGGAAGGTGTCAGGACACGGAAAGGTCGGAGAGGTGAAGGAGGACGGACTGGTCCTGGGTCATGCCTACTCCATACTGGGAGCCAAGAAGGTGAGCGTCTGGAAGTCCAGGGGAAGTCGGGGTCTCCAGAGGTGAAGGGTTGGTTCCTCTCCTGGGGGCGCTCATTGATATCCTTGATACAGCCAGACTCTCCACTCTGGTTTTGGTCCTCGTGGTTCCTGAGAGGTCCACCATCTTGGTCCAGTCATTGTCAACTATTCCTTCTCCCTCCAGGTCCAGAATGACTCCGGAGACGTCACCCTCATCCGGCTGAGGAACCCCTGGGGATTCACCGAATATAACGGCCCTTGGAGCGATAAGTAAGGAGACCACTGGGGTCCTCCCATCAGAGGACACAATGGAGATATTTCCCAGCACACCATGGATGGACAAGGTAGCGTCCGAACTGATTTTTATTGCATGATCACAACACAAAGCAGTGCAACGTTTGGGAGCCACGCAGGGCCCCTTCGTCATACCTGACGAAGTTGCTTTGTGTTGTGATCATGCAATAAAACTCAGTTCGGACGCTACCTAGTCGATCCATGGTGTGCTGGCAAATATCTCCATTGTGACTTTCTAGACAGTTCCCACCTGGTTGTTTCCCACCCAAATCTTTTAGAGCTTATCCAGGAACGTGTGCGATGGGAATATGGAGTATTACTTCCATCAGAGGAGGCCATTACCATCCTCCCGTTACCGTAGAGACAGCTGTACACATTGGCCAGACATTAGTCATATGTGACTGTATTTATCAAATATGTTGATCAATTTGCAATAAAAAAATAGAAAAAAACACTAAAAGCTTAATATTAGACTCAAGGCGTTCCGAAAATGTTAAATTGGCAGCACAGACAGATTTTGTTTCAGACATGAGTAACCCTGAGATGTGGTTCCAGGTCTCCGGAATGGCGGTCAGTATCAGATGAAGAGCAGAAGCAGCTCAACCTTCAGAAGGAAGACGGAGAGTTCTGGTAATCAGTATAGAGGAGGAATTCTCTTCTCTACATCCATTTCCTTCATTTTCCTGCCCATTCTAAGCTTCTCTCTCTGTCGTGTTGGGATTGGTCAGTGGTGGTGTCGCCCATTCTATGCACTTTTCTCTTTCATGTTGGGGTGGTGGTTCCCCCGTGGGGAAACTTGGTCAGTGGTGGCATCCCCGTGTCCATCATTCTATGCTCCTCTCTCCTTTATGTTGGGATCATTAGACAGTTGGTCAGTGTTGGTGTCCCCCATTCTATGCTCCTCCCTCCTTCATGTTGGGGTCATTAGACAGTTGGTCATTGGTGGTGTTCCCGTGTCCCCCATTTCTCCTTCATGTAGGATGCTGTGTGAGGATTTCTGCTCGTTGTTCTCCTGGATGGTCATTTGTCACACCAACCTGGACTCACCTCTTTGTGACGTCACTCATCTGCGTGGTCGCTGGCAGAGTGGAGTCAACGCTGGAGGGGGGCGCAGATTAAGTGAGTCCACAGAAACATTTACATCTCTGCTGGGATTATTGCAGAAACCCCCCACAAAGCCATAATTCCCCTCCCTGGGTATGAATGTTCCTCAGCATGGTCAGGTCATACTCCACCATAAACTGACCAGGACCCAGGGCAAGGGTTCCATGACCACCGTTACAGCAGATACATTTATATCATCTTTCAGGAACATTCTTCAACAATCCCCAATTTCGGTTCCGTGTGGGTGGGTCCTCAGACCAAGAGGCGGAGCATAAAAATGAACAGGATAAGCAATGGAGGGTTTTGTTGGAGTTGATGCAGACTAACGGAGGAGCTCAGAAGCTGCATATTGCATGTCACCTGTACAAGGTATGGACCACTTAGGGCTCTTCTAGCTGATCCTCCTGTATTGTGTGAGATATGGAATGTGGAGAGAAGATGAATGGAGTCTGACACTGACGAGAAATGTACTTTTTTATTAACAGGTACCCCAAGATCTGGTAAGAAATGATGAGGACCCAACTGCCCACCTTGTCTCTCTTCCTTCCTGTGCTGCCCATTACATACCCCCATCATTAACCCTCAAACCTCCACTATATCTCCTTCCTAACCTTCATCACTGCCCCTCAAACCTCCACCATTCCTCCTTCCCAACCTCCATCACTACCCCCCCCCCCCCCCCAAACTTCTATCATCCCTCCTTTCCCACCTCCATCACTGCCACCCACCCAAACTTCTATCATCCCTCCTTTCAAACCTCCATCGCTGACCCTCAAGCCTCCACTATCCCTCCTTCCCAAACTCCATTACTGCCTCTCAAACCTCCACCATCCCTCCTCCCCAACCTCCATCACTGACCCTCAAACCTCCACCATCCCTCCTTCCCAACTCCACCTTTCCAACCTCCACCATCTCTCCTTCCCAACCTCCATCACTGCCCCTCAAACCTCCACCATCCCTCCTCCCCAACCTCCATCACTGACCCTCAAACCTCCACCATCTCTCCTTCCCAACCTCCATCACTGCCCCTCAAACCTCTACTATCCCTCCTTCCCAACCCCATCACTGCCCCCCAAACCTCCGCCATCCCTCCTTACCAACCCCATCACTGCATCTTAAACCTCCACCATCCCTCCTTCCCCAACCCCCATCACTGACCCTCAAACCTCCACCATCCCTCCTTCCCAGCCCCAACCACTGCCTCCCATACACTCACCATCCTTCCTTCCTAACCCCATCACTGCCTCTCAAACCTCCAACATGCCTCCTCCCCGACCCCCATCACTGACCCTCAAACCTCCACCATCCCTCCTTCCCAACACCTACCACTGACCTTCAAACCTCCACCATTGCTCCTTCCCAACCCCATCACTGTCTCTCAAACCTCCACCATCCCTCCTTCCCAACCCCCATCACTGACCCTCAAACCTCCACCATCTCTCCTTCTCAACCCCTTCACTGCCCCTCAAACCTTCACCATCCCTCCTTCCAAACCCCATCACTGCCTCTCAAACCTCCAACATGCCTCCTTCCCAACCCTAATTACTGCCCCTCAAACTTCCACCATCCCTCCTCCCCAACCTCAATCACTGCCCCTCAAACATCCACCATCACTCCTTCTCAGCGCCCATCGCTGCCTCTCATACACCCACCATCTCTCCTTCCCAACCTCCATCACTGACCCTCAAACCTCCACCATCCCTCCTTCCCAACCCCCATCACTGACCTTCAAACCTCCACCATTGCTCCTTCCCAACCCCATCACTGCCTCTTAAACCTCCACCATCCCTCCTTCCTAACCCCCATCACTGACCCTCAAACCTCCACCATCCCTCCTCCCCAACCCCATCACTGCCTCTTAAACCTCCACCATCCTTTCTTCCCAATCACTGCTCCTCAAACCTCCACCATCACTCCTTCTCAGTGCCCATCGCTGCCTCTCATACACTCACCATCTCTCCTTCCCAACCTCCATCACTGACCCTCAAACCTCCACCATCCCTCCTTCCCAACCCCCATCACTGACCTTCAAACCTCCACCATCCCTCCTTCCAAGCCCCAATCACTGCCTCCCATACACTCACCATACTTCCTTCCCAACCCCATCACTGGCTCTCAAACCTCCACCATGCCTCCTTCCCAACCCCCATCACTGACCCTCAAACCTCAAGGATCCCTCCTTCCCAACCCCTTCACTGCCCCTCAAACCTTCACCATCCTTCCTTCTCAACCACAATCACTGCTCCTCAAACCTCCACCATCACTCCTTCTCAGTCCCCATCACTGCCTCCCATACAACCACCATCGCTCCTTCCCAACCCCATCACTGACCCTCAAACCTCCACCATTCCTTCTTCCCAACCCCCATCACTGCCTCTCAAACCTCCACCATTCCTCCTTCCCAACCCCCACCACCGACCCTCAAACCTCCACTATCTCTCCTTCCCAACCCCCATCACTGACCCTCAAACCTCCACCATATCTCCTTCCCAACCTTCATCACTGGCCCTCAAACCCTCACCATCCCTCTACCCACCTGCATCAATGCGTCTAAAATCTCGTTCACAACCCCCATCACTGCCCCTCAACCACTACCATTCCTCCTTCCCAACCCCATCACTGCCATGCAAACCTCCACCATCCCTCTTTTCCAACCTCCATCACTGCCCTTTAAACCTTCACCATCCCCCCAAACCTCCACCATCCCTCCTTCCCATCCTCCATCACTGCCCCGCAAACTTCTACCATCGCTCCTTCCCAGCCCCAATCACAACCTCCCATAAACTCACCATCCCTCCTTCCCAACCCCATCACTTACCCTCAAACCTCCACCATCTCTCCTTCCCAATCCTCATCGCTGCCCCTCAAACCGCTGCCATCCCTCCTTCCCAACCTTCACCACTGACCCTCAAACCTCCACCATCCCTCCTTCCCAACCTTCACCACTGACCCTCAAACCTCCACCATCCCTCCTTCCCAACCTTCACCACTGACCCTCAAACCTCCACCATCCCTCCTTCCCAACCTTCACCACTGACCCTCAAACCTCTACCATCCCTCCTTCCCAACCTTCACCACTGACCCTCAAACCCCCACCATCCCTCCTTCCCAACCTCCATCAATGCCTCTGTAACCTCTACCAACCCACCTTCCCAATCTCTATCACTGACCCTCAAACCTCCCCCCAATCCTTGCTCCCCAATCACTGTCCACTGCCAAGTAACACAGATCCCTTTTTAGGTGCCTCTCCCCAGACTGGACCGCAGATTCTTCACCAGGAATCGCCCTGTGTGTGACACCGGGGAGCCACAGAACAGCCGTGGGGTGACGATGCGGATATGCCTGCCAGCGGGCGAGTATGTCATTGTGCCCTCCACCTACGATGCCAATCAGGAGAGCGACTTCTACATCAGAGTGTGCTGCGAGAAAAACCCCGGCGGCAGGTGAGGGAGTGGAGAAGGGTTCAGGGCTGGATGGGAAGATGACATTTGTGTTATGCTTTGCTACCTATGGAGAAATACAGACAGTTCTTTCATGTGTAGCACTATTGTGACTGATCCTCAATAAATATTGATCTTTAGCTAATCAATAAATACATTGGGAATGTCCAAGGCCCAATTATCGGCCATGAGGATCCAGGTGTGATCTTCTAGGGGAGCGAATATTGTCTTTGGATGTTCAGAATGATGGGCGACAGTTGAGATTTTTGTAGATTTAATGCACATTGACATTGAGGACAGGATGGAGGGAGGAGCATGGGAAGCTGTTTGGTCTTCTCCATGTCTTTCTAACCTTCTGGGTCCTTCCGTCACCAGGTTATACTGGCTGGAAACCCTGAAAACTGAGGATCTGGTTGTGTCTCAGTCTTAGTACTCAAGGCAGGACAGCATAGAAGGGTTCCCATGTTACTCCCATGCCACTCATCGCCTCCATTGTGGAGGAAAACTGCACTCAGCTTTTCTTTAGGCCCAAGAAGAACATCCAGGCCAGCCATTCATTTCAAGGGTTCTTCCCAGTAGCAGCTACTCCAGATCCTTCGACCCAAAGCCCTAGAAGCAAGATCATTGTTACCATTATATTGCCTTTGGTGCTAAAGCCAGGAGGAAAGACCATGTGTAAGGAAGGGCCCCAAACATATAATGACAATCCCAGAATGCAGTAGCAGACTGCCAAACTTTCTATTTGGTCCCCTCTGAGCACCTCTGTCCATCAGACCCCCTCAACCTTCTCAATGGGTCCCTAGGAGCACCTCAGTCCATAAGGCTTCCCCCCAACTTTTCAATCGGGTCCCTATGAGCACCTCAATCCTTTAGGGCCCCCAGCCCTCTCCATTTGGGTCCCTATGAGCACCTCTGTCCATCAGTTCCCCAACCTCTTCACTGGGTCCCCTGAGCACCTCTGTCTATCATTCATTCCTGAACCTCTGATTGCATGAAGTTGGTTTGTTCGGGTCGCTTTTGTTGTATGGATGTCATTTGATTGTATTGTGTGTTTTAAGGTGGAGTCAGTTCTTTGTATACACTGACTGGGATTTGTCTGTTTTCAGTGCAATCTGAAGGTTCGGTGATGGAGGATAAAGAGTCACCTGGACAAGCACAACTGTATGGGGAGCCTACAGACGTGTCACCTCTGGACATGGGGACACCATGGAGTCACAGCGCTGGGACACAACTAACAATTGTGATCATTGTGACACCATCAAATAAAGTCCTCAGCTATATGATCCTCTCGTTATTGATCACTGAATTCCAATACATTGATTAGATCTCAGAACACACTGCACTAGACTTTCCCAACTGTGGCCCCTCCTCCAGAGGTCACCAGAGGCTCCTTCGGCAATTTCTCACATTTAGCCACTGATCACCAATGTAAGGAACATTCTTCCCACTGATCACCAATGTAAGGAACATTCTTCCCACTGATCACCAATGTAAGGAACATTCTTCCCACTGACCACTAGGGATGAGCTTTGAGTTTGAGTCGAACATTGCCTGTTCACTGAACAGCGAACAATTTGGGGTGTTCGCAGGAAATTCGAAAAGCAGCGGAACACCCTGTAACAGTCTATGGGAGAAATCTAAAGTGCTAATTTTAAAGGCTAATATGCATGTTATTGTCATAAAAAGTGTTTGGGGACCCGGGTCCTGCCCCAGGGGACATGTATCAATGCAAAAAAAAGTTTTAAAAACTGACGTTTTTTTGGGAGCAGTGATTTTAATAATGCTTAAAGTGAAACAATAAAAGTGTAACATTCCTTTAAATTTCGTACCTGGGGGGTGTGTATAGTATGCCTGTGAAGGGGCGCATGTTTCCCGTGCTTAGAACTGTCCCTGCACAAAGTGTCATTTCTGCAGGTAAAAAAGTAATTTAAAATCACTCGCGGCTAATGAATTGTCGGCCCCCCGTAATACGAGAACCGTCATTGAAAGTCATTGATTAAAAAAAAAAAAATGCGTGGGGTTCCCCCCAAATTCAATTACCAGGCCCTTCAGGTCTAGTATGGATATTAAGGGAACCCCCGGGTCAAATTAAAAAAAAATAATTACGTGGGGTTCCCCCCAAATATCCATACCAGACCCTTTATCCGAGCATACATCCTGGCAGGCCGCAGAAAAAGAGGGGGGAGGAGAGAGTGCCCCCCCTCCTGAACCGTACCAGGCCACATGCCCTCAACATTGGGAAGGTTCTATAGGGGTCTGTGACTCCTCAAAGCACCATGTATGTCCCCATGTTGATGAGGACAAGGGCCTTATCCCCACAACCTTGGCCGGTGGTTGTGGGGGTCTGCGGGTGGGGGGGCTTATCAGAATCTGGAAGCCCCCTTTAACATGGGGACCCCCAGATCCTGCCCCCCCTGTTTGAAATGGTAAGGGGGTACAAAAGTACCCCTACCATTTCACAAAGAAAGTGTAAAAAATTGTTAAAAAACACACTGACACCGTTGGGAAAAGTCCTTTATTAAAAATAAAAAAAATAAAAAAAAGATTCCAGCGGTGGTAATCCACTCTTGGTATCCAGCGATGGGTGGTCTCTTCTCCAGGGTCCAGCGATGGCTGATCTCTTCTCCGGGTCCAGCGATGGCTGATCTCTTCTCTGGGGTCCAGCGATGGGAGATCTCTCTCGATGGTCCAGCGATGGGTGATCTCTTCTCCTATGTCAAGCGATGGGTGGTCTCTTCTCCGGGGGTCCAGCGATGGGTGGTCTCTTCTCCGGGGTCCAGCGATGGGTGATCTCTTCTCCGGGGTCCAGCGATGGGTGATCTCTTCTCTGGGGTCCAGCGATGGGTGGTCTCTTCTCCGGGGTCCAGCGATGGGTGGTCTCTTCTCCGGGGTCCAGCGATGGCTGATCTCTTCTCCGGGGTCCAGCGATGGGTGATCTCTTCTCCAGGGTCCAGCGATGGGTGGTCTCTTCTCCGGGGTCCAGCGATGGCTGATCTCTTCTCCGGGGTCCAGCGATGGCTGATCTCTTCTCCGGGGTCCAGCGATGGGTGATCTCTTCTCTGGGGTCCAGCGATGGGTGATCTCTTCTCCGGGGTCCAGCGATGGCTGATCTCTTCTCCGGGGTCCAGCGATGGCTGATCTCTTCTCTGGGGTCCAGCGATGGCTGATCTCTTCTCTGGGGTCCAGCGATGGGTGATCTCTTCTCTGGGGTCCAGCGATGGGTGGTCTCTTCTCCGGGGTCCAGCGATGGCTGATCTCTTCTCTGGGGTCCAGCGATGGGTGATCTCTTCTCCGGGGTCCAGCGATGGCTGATCTCTTCTCCGGGGTCCAGCGATGGCTGATCTCTTCTCCGGGGTCCATCGATGGGTGATCTCTCCCGATGGTCCAGCGCAGCGCATGCTGTCTCCACGGAGACACTGCGGGAATCCCGGCGCCTGACAGGTCTTAGCTGAGGAGGACGGGGCCACCCGTCACCTGACCCCGCCCCCCTCTGACGCAAGTGTAAATTGCAGTCCTGTGCGTCTTTTGGTCCATTTCAGGTCGGAATTCAGCCCAAAAATTTGGACTGAAATCGGACCTGTACTCGGTAAATGGAGATGCCCCGGACCCCCGCTGTGAGCCGCGCCTTTCTCCAGTGTGAACTAGAGCTTAATCGTCAAGAATCGCTATTTCACGATTCTCTCTATGCAAAGAATTCTCTCTGCTCTTCTGAAGCCGTCAAAAGAAAGGAAGAAAAAAAAATGGGCAGTCTGCCAAGAATCACAACATTCTTTATCAGTGGAACTTTAAGTATAAACATTGTAACAATTTATCAATGGAATAGACTTCTGTGTGTAAATGAGGAAAGTTTAACCACTTAAACACTAAACCTTTTTCTGACATTTGTTGATTTCAAGTTAAAATCTTTTTTTTTTGCTAGAAAATTACTTAGAACCCCCAAACATTATATATATATATATATATATATATATATATATATATATATATATATATATATATATATTTTTAGTAGAGACCATAGAAAATAAAATGCTGGTTGTTGCAATATTTTATGCCGCACTGTATTTGCGCAGCCGTCTTTCAAATGCAATTTTTTTTTTGGAGAAAATTACTATAATGAATTAAAAAAAAATATATATTTTTTTGTATAATGTGAAAGATTTTACATAGCGAGAATCGTGATCTTTTTATTCTAAGCAAAAGATGAGTGATTCTCATTTTGGCCAGAATGGTGCAGCTCCAGGGGGGACCCAACCTTAATAATTCTCAGAGACCGGGAGAGGGATTTCAAGGCTTCCTCCGTGCTGTGCAGGTCGGGGTGGGGGCGGGGTCTGTACGGAGGAGAGTCTGGGAGTCCTGACAATGAATAGAAGTTTGTTGGTACAGAAGACATATGAAGAGGCTTTTCCAGTCTGTCCGGTTCTAGGAGGATCTTCATAGGATGGGAGGAGACTGTGTAAAGGGGAACTCCGGCCCAATCCAAGGCAGCTGAGAAATCCCTCCAGACATTAATAACCATCAATGGAGTTGTGTCGGGTGACTGGACCTGGAGCCCCCCTTTAATCTGTATAAAGCTCTTATTGAAAGAGTTACGTTTTATAATTCAGAATATGTAAATTGTTACCAACATAACATACAATATGACAGCAGGGGGGCTCTCTAATATGAGCTGACAGCAGGGGGCGCTCTCTAATATGAGCTGACAGCAGGGGGCGCTCTCTAATATGAGCTGACAGCAGGGGGCGCTCTCTAATATGACCTGACAGCAGGGGGCGCTCTCTAATATGACCTGACAGCAGGTCAGGTGGCTAGGTTGGGGCAGGATAGGGGTGAGATTTCGTCATAGAGGTGATCAGTAGCAGAGTAGAGAAGAGAAGGGTTGAGGTGGCGAAGGTTTCTACGTGTAACTGTTAGGCGGTTGGAGGGAGAGGAGGAGGAAGGCAGGGAGCATTCTAAATGAACGGACTTTCCTCCGTGTGTGAGGAAAGTCCGTTCATTTCAAAAGTCCCGTGGACTAGGACACAGACGGCGGGATTGTCCGGCGGATTGCAGAGTCCGGCGGACAATTTTAAGTCAAAACTTAAAACTAGGTCCGCCAGACTTTTGGGAGGAAAAAGTTCGCCGGAGCCCCACACATGGTCGGAATGTCCGGCGGACTCTAGTCCAGTGGACAATTCCGCCGGAAAGTTCAATGGTGTGTACGCGGCCTAACTGTTAGGCGGTTGGAGGGAGAGGAGGTGGAAGGCAGTGAGCGGTTGTAGATGGAAGTGGCTAGGTTGGGGCAGGGCAGGGGTGAGATTTCGTCATAGAGGTGATCAGTAGCAGAGTAGAGAAGAGAAGGGTTGAGGTGGCGAAGGTTTCTACAGGAAACTGTTGGAGGGAGAGGAGGTGGAAGACCGGGAGAGAGCAGAACTAATAAGGTGGTGATCAGAGAGTGCGAGAGGATTGTTGGAGAGGATTGTTGGAGAGGATTGTTGGAGAGGACTGTTGGAGAGGATCGTTGGAGAGGATTGTTGGAGAGGATCGTTGGATGGAGAGGATTGTCGGAGAGGATTGTTGGAGAGGATCGTTGGATAGTATTGTTGGAGAGGATTGTTGGACAGGATTGTTGGACAGGATTGTTGGACAGGATTGTTGGACAGGATTGTTGGATGGAGAGGATTGTTGGACAGGATTGTTGGATGGAGAGGATTGTTGGAGAAGATTGTTGGACAGGATTGTTGGACAGGATTGTTGGAGAGGTTTGTTGGAGAGGATCGTTGGAGAGGATCGTTGGAGAGGATCGTTGGAGAGGATTGTTGGAGAGGATTGTTGGAGAGGATCGTTGGAGAGGATCGTTGGAGAGGATCGTTGGAGAGGATCGTTGGAGAGGATCGTTGGAGAGGATTGTTGGAGAGGATCGTTGGAGAGGATTGTTGGAGAGGATCGTTGGAGAGGATTGTTGGACAGGATTGTTGGAGAGGATTGTTGGATGGAGAGGATTGTTGGACAGGATTGTTGGACAGGATTGTTGGAGAGGTTTGTTGGAGAGGATTGTTGGAGAGGATTGTTGGACAGGATTGTTGGAGAGGATTGTTGGACAGGATTGTTGGAGAGGTTTGTTGGAGAGGTTTGTTGGAGAGGATCGTTGGAGAGGATTGTTGGACAGGATTGTTGGATGGAGAGGATTGTTGGAGAGGATTGTTGAAGAGGATTGTTGGAGAGGATTGTTGGAGAGGATTGTTGGATGGAGAGGATTGTTGGAGAGGATTGTTGGAGAGGATTGTTGGAGAGGATTGTTGGAGAGGATCGTTGGAGAGGATTGTTGGAGAGGATTGTTGGAGAGGATCGTTGGATAGGATCGTTGGAGAGGATCGTTGGAGAGGATCGTTGGAGAGGATCGTCGGAGAGGATCGTCGGAGAGGATCGTTGGAGAGGATTGTTGGAGAGGATTGTTGGAGAGGATCGTTGGAGTGGATTGTTGGAGAGGATTGTTGGAGAGGATTGTTGGAAAGGATTGTTGGAGAGGATTGTTGGAGAGGATTGTCGGAGAGGATTGTTGGAGAGGATCGTTGGACAGGATCGTTGGACAGGATCGTTGGAGAGGATCGTTGGAGAGGATCGTGGGAGAGGATCGTTGGAGAGGATCGTTGGAGAGGATCGTTGGAGAGGATTGTTGGAGAGGATCATTGGAGAGGATTGTAGGAGAGGATTGTTGGAGAGGATTGTCGGAGAGGATTGTTGGAGAGGATTGTCGGAGAGGATTGTCGGAGAGGATTGTTGGAGAGGATCGTTGGAGAGGATTGTCGGAGAGGATTGTTGGAGAGGATTGTCGGAGAGGATTGTTGGAGAGGATCGTTGGAGTGGATTGTTGGAGAGGATTGTCGGAGAGGATTGTTGGAGAGGATTGTCGGAGAGGATTGTTGGATGGAGAGGATTGTTGGAGAGGATGGTTGGAGAGGATTGTTGGAGAGGATTGTTGGAGAGGATTGTTGGATGGAGAGGATTGTTGGAGTGGATCGTTGGAGAGGATTGTTGGAGAATTGTTGGAGAGGATCGTTGGAGAGGATCGTTGGAGAGGATTGTTGGAGAATTGTTGGAGAGGATTGTTGGAGAGGATTGTTGGAGAGGATCGTTGGAGAGGATCGTTGGAGAGGATCGTTGGAGAGGATTGTTGGAGAGGATTGTTGGATGGAGAGGATCGTTGAGGATTGTTGGAGAGGATCGTTGGATAGGATCGTTGGAGAGGATCGTCGGAGAGGATCGTCGGAGAGGATCGTCGGAGAGGATTGTTGGAGAGGATTGTTGGAGAGGATTGTTGGAGAGGATCGTTGGAGAGGATCGTTGGATAGTATTGTTGGAGAGGATTGTAGGAGAGGATTGTTGGAGTGGATTGTTGGAGAGGATTGTTGGAGAGGATTGTTGGAAAGGATTGTTGGAGAGGATTGTTGGAGAGGTTTGTTGGAGAGGATTGTCGGAGAGGATTGTTGGAGAGGATCGTTGGACAGGATCGTTGGAGAGGATCGTTGGAGAGGATCGTGGGAGAGGATCGTTGGAGAGGATCGTTGGAGAGGATCGTTGGAGAGGATTGTTGGAGAGGATCTTTGGAGAGGATTGTTGGAGAGGATTGTCGGAGAGGATTGTTGGAGAGGATTGTCGGAGAGGATTGTTGGAGAGGATTGTTGGAGAGGATTGTCGGAGAGGATTGTTGGAGAGGATTGTCGGAGAGGATTGTTGGAGAGGATTGTCGGAGAGGATTGTTGGAGTGGATTGTTGGAGAGGATTGTCGGAGAGGATTGTTGGAGAGGATTGTCGGAGAGGATTGTTGGATGGAGAGGATTGTTGGAGAGGATTGTTGGAGAGGATTGTTGGAGAGGATTGTTGGAGAGGATCGTTGGATAGGATCGTTGGAGAGGATCGTTGGAGAGGATCGTCGGAGAGGATCGTCGGAGAGGATCGTCGGAGAGGATCGTTGGAGAGGATTGTTGGAGAGGATTGTTGGAGAGGATCGTTGGAGTGGATTGTTGGAGAGGATTGTTGGAGAGGATTGTTGGAAAGGATTGTTGGAGAGGATTGTTGGAGAGGATTGTCGGAGAGGATTGTTGGAGAGGATCGTTGGACAGGATCGTTGGAGAGGATCGTTGGAGAGGATCGTTGGAGAGGATCGTGGGAGAGGATCGTTGGAGAGGATCGTTGGAGAGGATCGTTGGAGAGGATTGTTGGAGAGGATCATTGGAGAGGATTGTAGGAGAGGATTGTTGGAGAGGATTGTCGGAGAGGATTGTTGGAGAGGATTGTCGGAGAGGATTGTCGGAGAGGATTGTTGGAGAGGATCGTTGGAGAGGATTGTCGGAGAGGATTGTCGGAGAGGATTGTTGGATGGAGAGGATTGTTGGAGAGGATCGTTGGAGAGGATTGTTGGAGAGGATTGTTGGAGAGGATTGTTGGATGGAGAGGATTGTTGGAGAGGATCGTTGGAGAGGATTGTTGGAGAATTGTTGGAGAGGATCGTTGGAGAGGATCGTTGGAGAGGATTGTTGGAGAATTGTTGGAGAGGATTGTTGGAGAGGATCGTTGGAGAGGATTGTTGGAGAATTGTTGGAGAGGATTGTTGGAGAGGATTGTTGGAGAGGATCGTTGGAGAGGATTGTTGGAGAGGATTGTTGGAGAGGATTGTCGGAGAGGATCGTCGGAGAGGATCGTCGGAGAGGATTGTTGGAGAGGATCGTTGGAGAGGATCGTTGGAGAGGATCGTTGGAGAGGATTGTTGGAGAATTTTTGGAGAGGATTGTTGGAGAGGATTGTTGGAGAGGATTGTTGGAGAGGATCGTTGGAGAGGATCGTTGGAGAGGATTGTTGGAGAGGAATGTTGGAGAGGATTGTTGGAGAGGAATGCTGGAGAGGATTGTTGGAGAGGATTGTTGGAGAGGATTGTCGGAGAGGATTGTTGGAGAGGATTGTTGGAGAGGATTGTCGGAGAGGATTGTTGGAGAGGATTGTCGGAGAGGATTGTTGGAGAGGATTGTCGGAGAGGATTGTTGGAGAGGATTGTTGGAGAGGATTGTCGGAGAGGATTGTTGGAGAAGACAAGGACGTTGCCGTTGGAGTGAGTAGGAGCCTGTATCCATTGAGTATCCATTGCTTCAGGTCAATCGATGAGGTTAGACTGAGAAGCTTAGAAGTAATAGTAGTGTTAATGCTAACATGGTTTTTGAAGTCATCGAGAATAATTGTGGGGATTTCAGAAGAGAGGAAGTAGGGTAGCCAGGCAGAGAAGTCATCAAGGAAGGCTGATACTGGTCCAGGGGGCTGGTAGATGACAGCAATTCTTAGAGAAATGGGAGAGAATAGACGAATGCAGTGTGCCTCGAAAGAGGAGAGTGTCCAAGAGGGAGGTGGGTGAAGTACCTGATAGGTGGTGCATGGGGCTAGAAGGATTCCCACTCCACCTCCCTTCCATCCACTTGGTCTGGGGGAGTGAGTCCAGAGAAGGCCACCATGGGAGAGGGAAGCAGGAGAAGCGGTATCTGATTCATGAAGCCAGGTTTCAGTAATAGCGAGTAGGTTAAAGGAATTTGTGATAAAGAGGTCATGGAGGGCGAGTGAGTTTGTTACAGGCAGAGCGGGCGTTCCAAAGGGCACAGGAGAAGGGGGGGGGCTGGTTTTGGAAAGAAGAGGAATAGCGACCAGGTTCTGTGGGTTGTGGCTGCTGCCAGAGGGTGTAGGGGGATGGGGAGCATTGGGCAAAGACGGATGATGGTGGCCCAGGGTTTGGGGATATGTCACCAGAGGTTAGGAGAAGCAGGAGGGTGAGGGAGGTCATGTGATTTATATGAAGGGGCGTGTCTCAGAGTACTGGAGGTTTTATCAGTATATAGATGTAGAATGAGTAAGAGTTGGTAGGAGCCGTAATAGGGAGAGGACAGAAGGGGGTGATATGTATAAGTAGGGGGGTGGAGAAGAGGGGTGAAGGTAAGAGAGTTTGAGGAGAGAGGACACGAGTATATAAAGAACTGGTCAGACACAATTTGCATTATGGTCACCCCCCCCCCCTCCCCCCCCACAGCTGTATACTTCATACAAAGTCCCAAACCGCTTTCCTTAATGTACTTTCATATATGAACTGAAAACAGGGGGAGCGCGTGCATACAAGCGAATAGTACGGGGCGCTCTCACCTATGACCTGACAGCAGGGGGCGCTCCTACATATAGTCTGATATTAGAGTGCGCTCTTCTGCTGCAGGTTCCCTCTGTATATTGGGGCTCCATTGGGGCCGTGGAGTCGGTGGTGGCGCTCCCATGGTTGGTGGATCTTGGGGGGTGGCGCTCTCATCAGCCTAAGAAGGATCAGATGGGGGGGTCATCCTGGTAAAATGTGAGGGTGCTGCGCCCTAAGGGTGGAATTGAGCCACTGGGGGCAGCTCAGGGGGAGCACCAAATATTCAGGCATTTTCACATATGACCTTACTGCAGGGGGCGCTCTGACATAAAGGCTGATATTAGAGGGCGCACTTCTGCTGCAGGTTACCTCTGCATATTGGGGCTCCCATGGTTGGTGGATCGGGGGGGGGGGGGGGCAGCACTCCCATGGTTCATGGTTGGTGGATCTGGGGGCGCGGTGCTCCCATGGTTGGTGGATCTGGGGGGGCGGCACTCCCATGGTTGGTGGATCTGGGGGGGCGGCACTCCCATGGTTGGTGGATCCGGGGAGGGGGCAGCACTCCCATGGTTGGTGGATCTGGGGGGGCGGTGCTCCCATGGTTGGTGGATCTGGGGGGGCGGCACTCCCATGGTTGATGGATCCGGGGAGGGGGCAGCACTCCCATGGTTGGTGGATCTGGGGGGCGGTGCTCCCATGGTTGGTGGATCTGGGGGGGCGGCACTCCCATGGTTGGTGGATCCGGGGAGGGGGCAGCACTCCCATGGTTGGTGGATCTGGGGGGGGCGGTGCTCCCATGGTTGGTGGATCTGGGGAGGGGGCAGCACTCCCATGGTTGGTGGATATGGGGGGGCGGTGCTCCCATGGTTGGTGGATCTGGGGGGGCGGCGCTCCTATGGTTGGGGGATCTGGGGGGGCGGCACTCCCATGGTTGGTGGATCTGGGGGGGCGGTGCTCCCATGGTTGGTGGATCTGGGGGGGCAGCACTCCCATGGTTGGTGGTTCTGGGGGGGGCGGCACTCCCATGGTTGGTGGACCTGGGGGGGGGCAGCGCTCCCGTGGTTGGTGGATCTGGGGGGGCGGTGCTCCCATGGTTGGTGGATCTGGGGGGGCAGCACTCCCATGGTTGGTGGTTCTGGGGGGGGCGGCACTCCCATGGTTGGTGGACCTGGGGGGGGGCAGCGCTCCCGTGGTTGGTGGATCTGGGGGGGCGGTGCTCCCATGGTTGGTGGATCTGGGGGGGCAGCACTCCCATGGTTGGTGGTTCTGGGGGGCGGCACTCCCATGGTTGGTGGACCTGGGGGGGGGCAGCGCTCCCATGGTTGGTGGATCTGGGGGGGGGGGGCGGCGCTCCCGTGGTTGGTGGATCTGGGGGGGGCGCTCCCATCGGCCTATGGGGGGTCACCTGGTAAAAGGTGAGGGCGCTGTGCCCTGAAGGATGGAATTGAACCACTCTGTCGCTAGACAGCTACAGGTTTGAAGCCTGCACCCCAGACCACTGAGGATCATCCGGGCAGATAGAAGGAGGGGCTCCGCCTCTATATATGGCAGGGGGGAGGCTGCTGGGGGTAGTTCATGGGGAGCACCAAATATTCATGCCCCGCATCCACCCCCACCTATCACCCTTCCCCCACACCACCTGCCCCATCCAGTTCTGCTCCCTCTGACCCCCCCCCCCCCCTTGCGGTCACAAATATCACCCCAGACACCCATAAGAGCGCAGACACAGCTGTATGCAAATCAGAGCAGTGCATGCTGGGAGGAGGGGAGGGGCAGTGACACAGGGGGGGCCCTCTCACATATAATCTGACAGAAGGGGGCGCTCTGACATATAACCTTAGTGCAGGGAACGCTTTCATATATGAACTGAAAACGGGAGGGGCGTGTGCATAAAACCTGACAGTAGAGGGCGCTCTCATGTATCACCTGGGGGCATCAGGCATGTTCATATATGACTTTACAGTAGGGGGCGCTCTGACATATAACCCTAATGCAGAGAATGCTTTCATATATGAACAAAAAACCAGGGGGGGGGGGGGGTTGGCATACAAACTAATAGTAGGGGGCGCTCTCACCTATGACCTGACAGCAGGGGGTGCTATTCTCTATAACATTAGTAAAAGGGGTGATTACAAATAGGACCTGACAGTAGGGGGAGCTCTCATGTATCACCTGGGGGCATCAGGCATGTTCATATATGACCTTACAGCAGGGGGCGCTCTGACACATTAGTCTGATATTAGAGGGCGCTCTTCTGCTGCAGGTTAGCTCTGCATATTGGCGCTCCCATGGTTGGTGGATCTGTGGGGGCGGCGCTCCAATGGTTGGTGGATCTGGGGGGGGGCAGCGCTCCCATGGTTGGTGGATCTGGGGGGGCAGCACTCCCATGGTTGGTGGATCTGGGGTGGCGGCACTCCAATGGTTGGTGGATCTGGGGGGGGGCAGCACTCCCATGGTTGGTGGATCTGGGGTGGCGGCACTCCAATGGTTGGTGGATCTGGGGGGGGTGGCGCTCCCATGGTTGGTGGATCTGGGGGGGCGGCGCTCCCATGGTTGGTGGATCTGGGGGGGCGGCACTCCAGTGGTTGGTGGATCTGGGGGGGCGGCGCTCCCATGGTTGGTGGATCTGGGGGGGCAGCGCTCCCATGGTTGGTGGATCTGGGGGGGCGGCACTCCCATGGTTGGTGGATCGGGGGGGCGGCGCTCCCATGGTTGGTGGATCTGGGGGGGCGGCACTCCCATGGTTGGTGGATTGGGGGGCGGCGCTCCCATGGTTGGTGGATCTGGGGGGGGCAGCGCTCCCATGGTTGGTGGATCTGGGGGGGCGGCACTCCCATGGTTGGTGGATCGGGGGGGCGGCGCTGGGGGGGCGGCGCTCCCATGGTTGGTGGATCTGGGAGGGCGGCGCTCCCATGGTTGGTGGATCTGGGGGGCGGCGCTCCCATGGTTGGTGGATCTGGGGGGGCGGCACTCCCATGGTTGGTGGATCTGGGGGGGCGGCACTCCAGTGGTTGGTGGATCTGGGGGGGGGGCAGCGCTCCCATGGTTGGTGGATCTGGGGGGGCGCTCCCATGGTTGGTGGATCTGGGGGGGGCGCTCCCATCGGCCTATGGGGGGTCACCTGGTAAAAGGTGAGGGCACTGCGCCCGAAGGGTGGAATTGAACCACTCTGTCGCTAGACAGCTACAGGTTTGAAGCCTGCACCCCAGACCACTGAGGATCATCCGGGCAGATAGAAGGAGGGGCTCTGCCTCTATATATGGCAGGGCGGAGGCTGCTGGGGGCAGCTTATGGGGAGCACCAAATATCCACACCTCTCATCCACCCCCACCTGTCACCCTTCCCCCACACCACCTGCCCCATCCAGCTCTGCTCCCTCTGATCCCCCCCCCTCAGGGACACAAGTATCACCTCAGACACCCTGAGAGCGCAGACACAGCTGTATGCAAATCAGAGCAGTGCATGCTGGGAGGAGGGGAGGGGCAGTGACATCAAAGCTCCTGCAGAGAGACGGTGGGGGGAGGAATGCTCTGCAGAGATAATGATTGGGGGGGCGCTGGTCATTGGGGTCAGATGGTGACTCAGAGGAGAGCGAGGAGTTTATATATATATATATGTATATTTATATATACAGAGAGAGGGGGAGGGGAGAGGGGATCACCGGGGGAGGGGCGTCTCTAATAATAGCCACACGTTGTACTATATATATCTCCGGAGCCGCGTCTGACGTGTGCGCACACAGGATGCTGCGTGGGGCGATCGGGGGCTCTGAGGATAACCGTACGCACGCCGCCGGGACCGCGCAGAACGCCATATATATTCATCCTATATATTATAACCGAGAATATTCCGAGATATAATGATCCCGTATATTATAACTGAAAAGATTCTGAGATATAATGATCCCGTATATTATAACCAAGAAGTTTCCGAGATATAATGATCCCGTGTATTATAACTGAAAAGATTCCGAGATATAATGATCCCGTATATTATAACCAAGATGATTCCGAGATATAATGATCCCATATATTATAACAGAGAAGATTCTGAGATATAATGATCCCATATATTATAACTGAGAAGATTCTGAGATATAATGATCCCGTATATTATAACAGAGAAGATTCTGAGATATAATGATCCCGTATATTATAATCAAGAAGATTTCGAGATATAATGATCCCGTGTATTATAACTGAGAAGATTCCGAGATATAATGATCCCGTATATTATAACTGAAAAGATTCCGAGATATAATGATCCCATATATTATAACTGAGAAGATTCTGAGATATAATGATCCCGTATATTATAACAGAGAAGATTCTGAGATATAATGATCCCGTATATTATAATCAAGAAGATTTCGAGATATAATGATCCCGTGTATTATAACTGAGAAGATTCCGAGATATAATGATCCCGTATATTATAACTGAAAAGAGTCCGATATATAATGATCCCGTATATTATAACTGAGAAGATTCAGAGATATAATGATCCCGTATATTATAACCAAGAAGATTCAGAGATATAATGATCCCGTATATTATAACTGAGAAGATTCCGAGATATAATGATCCCGTATATTATAACAGAGAAGATTCTGAGATATAATGATCCCGTATATTATAACCAAGAAGATTCAGAGATATAATGATCCCGTATATTATAACTGAGAAGATTCTGAGATATAATGATCCCATATATTATAACAGAGAACATTCTGAGATATAATGATCCCGTATATTATAATCAAGAAGATTCCGAGATATAATGATCCCGTGTATTATAACTGAAGAGATTCAGAGATATAATGATCCCGTGTATTATAACTGAAGAGATTCAGAGATATATTGATTCCGTATATTATAACCGAGAACAATCCGAGATATAATGATCCTGTGTATTATAACTGAGAATATTCCGAGATATAATGATCCCGTATATTATAACCAAGAAGATTCCGAGATATAATGATCTTGTATATTATAACTGAGAAGATTCGGAGACATAATGATCCCGTATATTATAACCGAGAAGATTGGGAGACACAATGATCCCATATATTATAACAGAGAACATTCTGAGATATAATGAGCTGTATATTATAACCGAGACGATTCGGAGATATAATGATCCAGTATATTATAACTGACAAGATTCCGAGATATAATGATCCTGTGTATTATAACCAAGAACATTCCTAGATATAATGATCTGTATATTATAACCGAGAACATCCCGAGATAAAATTATCCCTTTATGTCAGAAAACATGAATCAGACTGAGACAGAAGTACAGGTAAATCTCACTTGTTTAATAATAAAGAAAAAAAAAGGTAAACAGAGTAAACGTAGTCAAAACATCGCCAGAGTTCAGGAATCGGGACGGATAGTCAGACAAGCCAGAAAGTCAGGGAGCCAGAGATGAGCGTAGTAGAAGAGCAAGCAGGATCTGGAGCCAGAAGGAATGTCAGCCAAGCAAGTCTTTACCAGGAACGCAGGAGAGCGTCTGTAGAGATGTGACCAAGGCGGAGGCAGAGATCATCAGGGCTGGACGGCTTAAGAGGGCAGGACTGACGAGCAGGATATCATCAACAGGCGAGTCACTGTGGAGAGATAGGAGCTGCCAATTAGCCGACAGCTGAGCGGAGACATGAAATACATTTGAAATACGCATATTAGAAGGAAGGTCTAATGCAAAGCCACTGGGGTAATCCTGCGAAGAATACGGAAAGGCCCAATAAACCGAGGAGAGAACTTCAGAGAGGGAACAGGAAGTCGGAGGTTGTGAGATGACAGACCCAGTCCCCAACCTGGTAGGAAGGCGCAGGCGTCTGCGATCAGCATGGAGTCTGTACCGATCATTAGCATGTCGTAATGCCTCCTGGACCCAAGTGGAGCGAAGACCACGGAGATGCTCCTCTAACGCAGGAATACTCTGCGGAACAAACAAGTCAGGCAACACGGAAGGTTGGAAACCATAATTCACCATAAACGGGGACAATCAGGAAGCAGAATTCAAGGCACCATTGTGAGCAAACTCCGCCCACCATAAGAGGTCCGACCAGTTGTTGTGGTCAGAAATATAGCAATGTAGGAACTGCTCCAAGGACTGATTGGCTCGCTCTGCGGTCCCATTAGACTGCAGGAGATACGCAGAGGAGAAAGCAAGCTGAACTCCCAACTGTGCACAAAAGGCTCGCCAGAACCGGGACACAAACTGACCACCCCTGTCCAAGACCATCACCTTGGGTAGCCCATGTAAGCGAAAGATCTCCCGAGCAAAAATGGAAGCCAGTTCTTTTGACGTGGGCAACTTCTTAAGTGGGATACAATGGGGCAAGAACCGGTCAACCACCATAAGAATAACTGTGTTGCCCTGGGAGTTGGGTAACTCCACAATGAAATCCATAGGCAGGTGGGTCCAGGGCCTCTCTCCATTGGGTATGGGTTGTAGGAGGCCCACTGGAAGGTGTGGTGGGTCCAGAGCCTCTCTCCATTGGGTATGGGTTGTAGGAGGCCCACTGGAAGGTGTGGTGGGTCCAGGGCCTCTCTCCATTGGGTATGGGTTGTAGGAGGCCCACTGGAAGGTGTCGTGGGTCCAGGGCCTCTCTCCATTGGGTATGGGTTGTAGGAGGCCCACTGGAAGGTGTCGTGGGTCCAGGGCCTCTCTCCATTGGGTATGGGTTGTAGGAGGCCCACTGGAAGGTGTCGTGGGTCCAGGGCCTCTCTCCATTGGGTATGGGTTGTAGGAGGCCCACTGGAAGGTGTGGTGGGGTCTTACTCTGAGCACACACGGAGCAGGCAGCTACGAAGGTGGGTACATCAGCACGTAGACTAGGCCACCATAATTGTTGGGAAATGGCCCATTAGAGTTGATTCTTCCCGGGGTGGGCAGCAGCCTTGGGAGAATGGTAAGTCTGGAGCACGGCAGTACGGAGACTCTCTGGGACAAAGCAGCGGCCACAAGGTTCCTCAGGAGGAGCATGGACCTGAGCAGCACCCAAAGGAGAAGTGAGACTGGTCCGAACCGCAGCCAGAATACGATCAGGAGGAATCACAGGAATCGGAACCGACTCCATCTTGGAGTGGAGGAAAATTGTCGCGTCAGCCCTTACATTCTTAGTACCGGGTAAGAATGAGACAATGTAATTGAAACTAGACAAGAAAAGAGCCCATCGCCCCCTTCTGGGATGAGAGGAGTTTAGCCTCAGACAAGAATGTGAGATTCTTATGGTCAGTAAGAATGAGAACCGGCCCAGTGGTACCTTCCAGGAGATGTCTCCATTCTTTCAGGGCTAAAATGATCGCCAACAGCTCTCTGTCACCAATCTCGTAATTGCACTCCGCAGGTGACAATTTCTTGGAAAAGTAGCCACAAGGATGCATAGCGCTCTCAGAGGTAGGACGTTGACACAGAAGGGCGCCAACTCCAGTCTCAGAAGCATCAACCTCAAGGATAAAAGGTAATGTAGGATCAGGATGTGCCAACACAGGAGCAGAAACAAAGGCAGCCTTGAGTCTCTCAAAGGCCTTAATGGACTCTGGAGACCAACTCTGTGGGTTACCGTCCTTTCTGGTCATATCAGTCAGGGGCTTGACCAGAGACGAGAAGTTACGAATAAACTTCCGATAATTGTTGGCAAAGCCAAGAAAACGCTGCAGAGGACAAAAACCCACGGGTCAGGACACTGTAGGACTGCTGAAAGTTTTTTCTAGACATGTGCAATTCGTTTAGTTTTTTTTCGTTTTTCGTTATTTTCGTTCATTCGTTATCGTACGAATGAACGAACGATTCGCTAAAAATTAACGAATCGTTAGAATCGAACGAATCCGAAAATAACGAAAATCCGAAAATAACGAAAATCCAAAAAAAATAATTAGAAACAACGAATGTACGAATGAAGAAAATCCGAAAAACGAAAACAGGAACAACGAAAATGAAAATGAACGAAAAAATTCGTACATTCGTAACTTTTTTTTTTTGTTGAATTGGTAATTTTCTGTGTCCCTTACAATGGCGCTGCTTAACGTGCTTCGAATAGATTGAATGAAAAAATTCATACATTCGTAACTTTTTTTTTTTTTTTTCGATTCGTAATTTTCCGTGGCTCTTACAATGGCGCTGCTTAACGTGCTTCGAATGGATTGAACGAAAAAATTCGTACATACGTAACTTTTTTTTTCGATTCGTAATTTTCCGTGTCTCTTAAAGGCCCCTTTCACACTGGGGCGGGGGGCCGCGGTGACGGTAAAGCAGCGCTATATTTAGCGCTGCTTTACCGTCGTTTTCAACCGCGGTATTCGGCCGCTCGTGGTGCGGTTTTACCCCCGCGAGCGGCCGAAAAAGGGTTAAACACCCCCGCAGAGCGCCGCCGTAGCGGCACTTTGCGGCGGTATTGCCGCGGTTTTACAGCGGTTTCCCATTCAAATCAATGGGATGGAGCGGTATAGGAGCGGTGAACACACGGCTCCTATACCGCTCCAAAGATGCTGCTAGCAGGACTTTTTTTGCCGTCCTGCCGTCCTGCTAGCGCACCGCTCCAGTGTGAAAGCCCGTCGGCTTTCACACTGGAGTTAAAGGGGCCGGATTTTTTCAGGCGGTGAACAGGCGCTATTTTTAGCGCTGTACCGCCTGAAAAACGCCCCAGTGTGAAAGGGGCCTAAATGTAATAATAGCATAAACATTACATAAAATTATGAATTATGCTCCGATTATGAATCTACGAATGTTACGAATGTACGAATAAATACGAATGCGTCCGAATTTCGAATAAACGAAAATTAAACTAACGGAAAAACAAATCAACGAAAAAATAACTCTTACGAAAATACGAATCGTTACGAATACGAACACCGACGACTTACGAATTTATGAATCGTTACAAAACCAACGGAAACGAAAAAGAAAAAACGAAAATAAACAAATTTTTTTGTTGTGCACATGTCTAGTTTTTTCTGGGTCCATCGAAAAACCAGCAGTGGAAATGACATAGCCCAGGAATTTAACCTGTTCACGATGGAACTCGCACTTCTCCAATTTACAATAGAGATTGTTCTCTCTTAGTTTCTGAAGCACACGACAGACATCTGTGTGGTGGCTCTCCAGGGACTTGAAAAATATGAGGAATATGTCGAGATAAACCACCACACATAACTGCAACAAATCTCGGAGGACATCGTTAATAAATTCCAAGAAAACTGTTGGGGTGTTACAAAGGCCAAATAGGCGTTACAAAGGGAGTTTAAAATAACTCCGTAATCAACGGAATCGGATAGGCATTCTTAATCGTGAAACGATTGAGACCCCCTATAATTAATACAAGGTCTCAGTTGACCACTCTTCTTCTTCACAAAGAAGAAACCAGAAGGAGCAGGAGATGAGGATTTGCGGATGAAACCTTGAGAAAGTGCATCTGCAGCATACTCCTCCATGGCCTTATCCTCCAAGAACGACAAACGGTAAACCCGGCCACGAGGGTGTATGGCACCAGGTTGAAGGTCAATTGTGCAATCATACGGCCGGTGTGGAGGCAAACTACCGGCTTGACCTTTGTCAAAGACATCGCTAAAATCGCGAGTGAAGAGGTGCACAGGACCTTGGCTACCTTCTGGAAGCATGTCTTACTGCATTGTGGCGACCAGGAGAGAACCTCAGCTTGGAGCCAATCAAAAGAGGGGTTGTGCCTCTGTAACCAAGGATAACCAATAACCAGTGGAAACTTAGGTGAGGAGATAACTTGGAATTGGATTATCTCATGGTGAAGAGCCCCTACGTCCATGGACAATGGAACAGTCTCATGAGTCACATGGGCAGGCTGTAGAGGTCTGCCATCAAGAGCCTCAATGGCAAGTGGAGTGTCATGCAGCTGCAGTGGAATCGAGTGCTTCGATACAAAGGCACATCAATGAATAGGCCTGCAGCCCCAGAGCCTGTATCTCAATAGGCGACTCAGCCCAAGAAAGGGTGACTGAAACCAGGAGCTTATCCTTCTGGATAACTGGGAATGAAACAACGCCCCCTAAGGTCTGTCATCTACAGGACCTCAAGGTTCGGGCGTTACCTGGACGGGTAGGACAAGACTTCAAGAAGTGACCTGCCTGGCCACAATAAAGGCACAATCTCTGCCTCCTTCTAAGGGTTCTCTCATCCGCAGAGAGACGCGTGAAGCCCAAGTGCATGGGTTCACCTTCACTGACCGACTCGGTACCAGGAGGCATGGGAGGTGAGGGAGGCACGGGAGGTGTGGGAGGCACGGGTGGGACTGTAAAGCTCGGAGACAAATGTACAGGAGGCTTCCGCAAGAGCTCCTTAAAAGAGAGTCTTTCTCTGAGTCTGGAGTCAATGAGGATGGCAAACGTGACCAACTTCTCCAGCTCAGTGGGTATATCTCGGGCTGCATCTCATCCTTGATGGTATCAGAGAGACCATGAGAAAAAGCAGCCACGAGGGCTACCAGAGTGCGAAATTCAATGGCGTAGTCGGCAACAGTTCTCGTACTCTGATGGACATGAGAGACCTGGCAGTATAAGTGTAGTGTGCGGGACGTCAAATACCCCTTTAAACGAAGCCACAAACTCAGGGTAACTCAAGACAACAGGTTTTTGCATCTCCCAAAGAGGGTTTGCCCAGGCCAAGGCTCTCTCAGAAAGCAAAGATATCACAAAACCTACTTTGCTTCTTTCCATGGGAAACGCCTGGGGCAGCATCTCAGAGTATATCTCAACCCGGTTGAGAAACCCTCTGCATTGGACTGGATCGCCCCCAAATCGCTGGAGAAGCGGAGTGGAACCAAACATACAATCCCTATAGAAGTAATACTCGAGGTGGGTGCCGGCACAGAGACTGGAGCAGCAGCAGGGATGGCCTGCAACATAGGTTGTACCGGAGCAGCCACAGTGAGAGATTGCAGGTGAGCCGTGCGTTTGTAACGCCAAGGCAAACTGATCCATGCGGTGATCCTGGTCATCCAATCTGGAAAAAATATTACCAACAAGTGGATTGACTGTATCTTCTGAATTCATTGCCTTCACCTACTGTCAGAAACCACGAACCAGACTGAGGCAGAAGTACAGTTAAATCTCACTTGTTTAATAATAATAAAAAAAGGTAAACAGAGTAAATGTAGTCAAAACATAGCCAGAGTTCAGGAACCAGAACGGATAGTCAGACAAGCCAAAACGTCAGGGAGCCAGAGATGAGCATAGTAGAACATCAAGCAGGATCTGGAGCCAGAAGGGATTTCAGCAAAGCAAGTCTTTAACAGGAGAGCGTCTCTAGAGATGTGATGAAGGCGAAGGCAGAGATCATCTGGACTGGACGGCTTAAGTAGGCCGGACTAACGAGCAGGATATCATCAACATGTTAGTAACTGTGGAGAGATAGGAGCTCCCAATTAGCCGACAGCTGAGCGGCCAGCTCAGAGAAGGAAGGGCTGAGCCCAGCCCTGACTCCCGTATATATATTAACACAGAACATCTCGAGACAAAATTACCCCGTATATTACAACCCGAGATATAATGATTCCGTATATTATAACCCCTCTTCTACAGCTCCCCTCTGCACCTTCTTCTACTGCTCCCTTTTGCACCCCTCTTCTACAGATCCCCTCTGCGCCCCTCTTCTACAGATCATCTCTGCGCCCCTCTTCTACAGTTCCCTTCTGCGCCCCTCTTCTACTGCTCCCTTCTGCACCCCTCTTCTACAGCTCCCCTCTTCTAAAGCCCCCTATTGCACCCTTCTTGTACAGCTCCCCTCTTCACCCTCTTCTACAGATCCCCTCTTCTACAGCTCCCTTCTGCAACTCCCCTCTGCGCCACTCTTCTACAGCTCACCTCTGCGCCCCTCTTCTACAGCTCACCTCTGCGCCCCTCTTCTACAGCTCACCTCTGCGCCCCTCTTCTGTAGCTCACCTCTGCGCCCCTCTTCTACAGCTCCCCTCTGCGCCCCTCTTCTACAGCTCCCCTCTGCACCCCTCTTCTACAGCTCCCCTCTGCGCCCCTCTTCTGTAGCTCACCTCTGCGCCCCTCTTCTACAGCTCCCCTCTGCGCCCCTCTACTACAGCTCCCCTCTGCGCCTCTCTTCTACAGCTCCCCTCTGCACCCCTCTTCTACAGCTCCCCTCTGCGCCTCTCTTCTGCAACTCCCCTCTGCGCCCCTCTTCTGTAGCTCACCTCTGCGCCCCTCTTCTACAGCTCACCTCTGCGCCCCTCTTCTACAGCTCACCTCTGCGCCCCTCTTCTACAGCTCCTCTCTGCACCTCTCTTCTACAGCTCCTCTCTGCACCTCTCTTCTACAGCTCCCCTCTGCGCCCCTCTTCTACAGCTCACCTCTGCGCCCCTCTTCTACAGCTCACCTCTGCACCCCTCTTCTACAGCTCCTCTCTGCACCTCTCTTCTGCAACTCCCCTCTGCGCCCCTCTTCTACAGCTCACCTCTGCGCCCCTCTTCTACAGCTCACCTCTGCACCCCTCTTCTACAGTTCCTCTCTGCACCTCTCTTCTACAGCTCCCCTCTGCGCCCCTCTTCTGTTGCTCACCTCTGTGCCCCTCTTCTACAGCTCTCCTCTGCACCCCTCTTCTGTTGCTCACCTCTGTGCCCCTCTTCTACAGCTCTCCTCTGCACCCCTCTTCTGTTGCTCACCTCTGTGCCCCCTCTTCTACAGCTCCCCTCTGCGCCCCTCTTCTACAGCTTCCCTCTGCACCCCTCTTCTGTAGATCACCTCTGCGCCCCTCTTCTACAGCTCCCCTCTGCGCCCCTCTGCGCCCCTCTTCTACAGCTCCCCTCTGCGTCCCTCTTCTACAGCTCACCTCTATGCGCCTCTTCTACAGCTCCCCTCTGCGCCCCTCTGCGCCCCTCTTCTTCAGCTCCCCTCTGCACCCCTCTTCTGTAGCTCACCTCTGCGCCCCTCTTCTACAGCTACTCTCTGCGCCCCTCTTCTACAGCTCCCCTCTGCGCTCCTCTTCTGTAGCTCACCTCGCCAACTCACGCCCTCGCCAACAGTCTTGTAAACACAAAGAGATTTCCACTCTAGTCTCCAATCCCACAGTGAATGAGTTCACCCTAATTAGACTTCACAGGTGCTGCTCTGCTCGTAGTAGAGGGAAGAAAGAAGTTCCTGAATGGCCGCACTTCAAAAAGGCATCTTTATTGAATCAAATAAAATCCAAATACAGTCACATCATCAAATCATGGCAAACAGGATGGATAGCTAACGCCATATGAGGCATGAAACGCGTTAGCTATCCATCCTGTTTGTCATGATTTGATGATGTGACTGTATTTGGATTTTTGGAAAATTAGACTTGGGAAACTTAACATTAATAAATCACCGGGACCAGATGGCTTGCACCCGAGGGTACTTGGGGAACTCAGTCAAGTAATTGCCAGACCATTGTTCCTAATTTTTACTGACAGTCTACTGACTGGAATGGTACCAGCTGATTGGAGAAAAGTCAATGTAGCACCAATATTTAAAAAGGGCCCAAAATCCATCCCTGGGAATTACAGACCAGTAAGCCCAACATCAATAGTATGTAAACTCTTGGAGGCCCGTAGACGTGGTGTATCTGGATAAAGGAAGGCCCGTAGACGTGGTGTATCTAGATAAAGGAAGGCCTGTAGACGTGGTGTATCTGGATAAAGGAAGGCCCGTAGACGTGGTGTATCTGGATAAAGGAAGGCCCGTAGACGTGGTGTATCTGGATAAAGGAAGGCCCGTAGACGTGGTGTATCTAGATAAAGGAAGGCCCGTAGACGTGGTGTATCTAGATAAAGGAAGGCCCGTAGACGTGATGTATCTGGATTTTACAAAAGCATTTGACACAGTTCCCCATAAACGTTTACTGTACATGGATTGAAAACTGGCTACAAGGGCGAGTTCAGAGGGTGGTGATAAATGGGCAGTACTGGGAATGGTCGGGGGTGGGGAGTACTCGGAATGGTCGGGGGTGGGGAGTACTCGGAATGGTCGGGGGTGCGGAGTACTCGGAATGGGCGGGGGGTGGGGAGTACTCGGAATGGTCGGGGGTGGGGAGTACTCGGAATGGTCGGGGGTGCGGAGTACTCGGAATGGTCGGGGGTGGGGAGTACTCGGAATGGTCGGGGGGTGGGGAGTACTCGGAATGGTCGGGGGGTGGGGAGTACTCGGAATGGTCGGGGTGGGGAGTACTCGGAATGGTCGGGGTGGGGAGTACTCAGAATGGTCGGGGGTGGGGAGTACTCAGAATGGTCGGGGGTGGGGAGTACTCGGAATGGTCGGGGGGGTGGGGAGTACTCGGAATGGTCGGGGGGGTGGGGGGGGGGGGAGTACTCGGAATGGTCGGGGGTGGGTAGTGGGGTCCCCCAGGGTTCTTTGCTGGGACCAATCCTATTTAATTTGTACATAAACGACCTGGAGGATGGGAATGGGGGAAACAATCTCTGTATTTGCGGACGATACTAAGCTAAGCAGGGCAATAACTTCTCCGCAGGATGTGGAAACCTTCCAAAAAGATCTGAACAAATGAATGGGGGGAGGGGCAACTACATGGCAAATGAGGTTCAATGTAAAAAATCTGAATGTAATCTATAGACTGGGGGGGAACCTCTGGGGGGATCTAGGGTGGAGAAGGACCTGGGGGTCCTAGTAGATGATGGGCTCAGCAATGCCAAGCTGCTGCTAACAAAGCAAACAGAATATTGGCATTAAAAGGGGGATCAACTCCAGAGATAAAAGGATAATTCTCCCGCTCTACAAGACTCTGGTCCGGCCGCACCTGGAGTATGCTGTCCAGTTCTGGGCACCAGTCCTCAGGAAGGATGTACTGGAAATAGAGGGAGTACAAAGAAGGGCAACAAAGCTAATAAAGGGTCTGGAGGATATTAGTGATGAGGAAAGGTTGTGAGCTCTGAACTTATTCTCTCTGGAGAAGAGACGCTCGAGAGGGGATATGATTTCACTATATAAATCCCGGACTGGTGACCCCACAATATATAAATACCGGACTGGTGACCCCACAATATATAAATACCGGACTGGTGACCCCACAATATATAAATACCGGACTGGTGACCCCACAATAGGGAGGAAAGTTTTCCGCAGAAGGGAGTTTAACAAGACTCGTCGCCACTCATTAAAATTAGAAGAAAAGAGGTTTAACCTTAAACTATGTAGAGGGTTCTTTACTGTAAGAGCGGCAAGGATGTGGAATTCCCTTCCACAGGCGGTGGTCTCAGCGGGGAGCATCGATCTTTTCAAGAAACTATTAGAAAATCACCTGAACGACCGCAACATACAGAGATATACAATGTAATACTGACATATAATCACACAGAGGTTGGACTTTATGGACTTGTGTCTTTTTTCAACCTCACCTACTATGTAACTATTGGTAATATAAAGTATATTATACAGGAGTGACATCACAGCTCTCCAGATATAAGGTGATGTCTCTGTGATCATATTATTGGTGAGGTTGTCTCTTTAAGTGTAGCCACACCCCCACAGACAGAGTCCGCCCTCACCACTCCCACATTCTGGTTACCAGGAAACGCAAACAAAGACAAGCGGAACGTAATGACGCCGCGTACAACGTTGTTTCCCTGACAACCAACAACGTGTTTACCTGACGCCTGCAACACTCTGTGTGTGACTATCCACTGCACCGCACTACACACTATACACTGCATTCTATACTACACACTGTATTGCACACTGCATTCTATACTACACACTGCATTCTATACTACACACTGCACTACACACTGCATTCTATACTACACACTATACACTGCATTCTATACTACACACTGCACTACACACTGCATTCTATACTACACACCGCACTACACACTGCACTACACACTATACTATACACTGCATTCTATACTACACACTATACACTGCATTCTATACTACACACTATACTATACACTGCATTCTATACTACACACTATACACTGCATTCTATACTACACACTATACACTGCATTCTATACTACACACTGCATTCTATACTACACACCGCACTACACACTGCACTACACACTGCATTCTATACTACACACTATACTATACACTGCATTCTATACTACACACTATACACTGCATTCTATACTACACACTATACTATACACTGCATTCTATACTACACACTGCATTCTATACTACACACCGCACTACACACTGCACTACACACTGCATTCTATACTACACACTATACTACACACTGCATTCTATACTACACACTGCACTACACACTGCATTCTATACTACACGCTGCACTACACACTGCATTCTATACTACACGCTGCACTACACACTATACTACACACTGCACTACCCACTGCACCGCACTACACACTATACACTGCATTCTATACTACACACTGCACTACACACTGCACTACACACTGCATTCTATACTACACACTGCACTACACACTGCATTCTATACTACACACTGCACTACACACTGCACACTGCACACTGCACACTGCACTACACACTATACTATACACTGCTCTGCATTCTATGCTACACACTGCACTGCACACTGCACTACACACTATACTATACACTGCACTGCATTCTATGCTACACACTGCACTGCACACTGCACTACACACTATACTACACACTGCACTACCCACTGCACCGCACTACACACTATACACTGCATTCTATACTACACACTGCACTACACACTGCACTACACACTGCATTCTATACTACACACTGCACTACACACTGCATTCTATACTACACACTGCACTACACACTGCACACTGCACTACACACTATACTATACACTGCACTGCATTCTATGCTACACACTGCACTGCACACTGCACTACACACTATACTACACACTGCATTCTATACTACACACTGCATTCTTTACTACACACTGCACTACACACTGCATTCTATACTACACACTGCACTACACACTATACTACACACTGCATTCTATACTACACGCTGCACTACACACTGCATTCTATACTACACGCTGCACTACACACTATACTACACACTGCACTACCCACTGCACCGCACTACACACTATACACTGCATTCTATACTACACACTGCACTACACACTGCACTACACACTGCATTCTATACTACACACTGCACTACACACTGCATTCTATACTACACACTGCATTCTATACTACACACCGCACTACACACTGCACTACACACTGCATTCTATACTACACACTATACTACACACTGCATTCTATACTACACACTGCACTACACACTGCATTCTATACTACACGCTGCACTACACACTGCATTCTATACTACACGCTGCACTACACACTATACTACACACTGCACTACCCACTGCACCGCACTACACACTGCATTCTATACTACACACTGCACTACACACTGCACTACACACTGCATTCTATACTACACACTGCACTACACACTGCATTCTATACTACACACTGCACTACACACTGCACACTGCACACTGCACTACACACTATACTATACACTGCTCTGCATTCTATGCTACACACTGCACTGCACACTGCACTACACACTATACTATACACTGCACTGCATTCTATGCTACACACTGCACTGCACACTGCACTACACACTATACTACACACTGCACTACCCACTGCACCGCACTACACACTATACACTGCATTCTATACTACACACTGCACTACACACTGCACTACACACTGCATTCTATACTACACACTGCACTACACACTGCATTCTATACTACACACTGCACTACACACTGCACACTGCACTACACACTATACTATACACTGCACTGCATTCTATGCTACACACTGCACTGCACACTGCACTACACACTATACTACACGCTGCATTCTATACTACACACTGCATTCTTTACTACACACTGCACTACACACTGCATTCTATACTACACACTGCACTACACACTATACTACACACTGCATTCTATACTACACACTGCACTACACACTATACTACACACTGCATTCTATACTATACACTGCATTCTATACTACACACTGCATTCTATACTACACACTGCACTACACACTACACACTGCACTACACACTATACTACACACTGTATTCTATACTACACACTGCACTACACACTGCATTACACACTATACTACACACACTGCACTACACACTGCACTACACACTGCTTTCTATTCTACACACTATACTATACACTGCACTGCATTCTATGCTACACACTGCACTACACACTGCATTCTAGACTACACACTGCACTACACACTGCATTCTAGACTACACACTGCACTACACACTATACTACACACTGCATTCTATACTACACACTGCAGTACACACTACACACTACACTGCACTACACACTATACTACACACTGCATTCTATACTACACACTGCACTACACACTGCACTACACACTATACTACACACTGCATTCTATACTACACACTGCATTACACACTACACACTGCATCACACACTATACTACACACACTGCATTCTATGCTACACACTGCACTACACACTGTATTATATGCTACACATTGCACTACACACTGCACTACACACTTCATTCTATACTACACACTGCACTACACACATCATTCTATACTACACACTGAATTACACACTGAATTACACACTGCACTACACACTGCATTACACACTGCATTCTATACTACACACTGCACTACATACTATACTACACACTGCGTTCTATACTACACACTGCACTACACACTGGATTCTATACTACACACTGCACTACACACTGCACTACACACTATACTACACACTGCACTACACACTGGATTCTATACTACACACTGCACTACACACTGCACCACATACTACACTACACACTGCACTACACACTGCACCACATACTACACTACACACTGCACTACACACTGCACTACATACTATACTACACACTGCATTACACACTGTATTCTATACTACACACTATACTACACACTGCACTACATACTATACTACACACTGCGTTCTATACTACACACTGCACTACACACTGCACTCTATACTACACACTACACTACACACTGCACTACACACTGCACTACACACTGCACTACATACTATACTACACACTGCATTACACACTGCACTACACACTGCACTACATACTATACTACACACTGCATTACACACTGCACTACACACTACACTACACACTGCATTACACACTGCACTACATACTATACTACACACTATACTACGCACAGTACTACAATAATAACACTGAACCTTGGGGTACACCACTGATAACATTATACCAATCATTAAACACGACTCTCTGAATTCTGTGTTTTAGCCAGTTTTCTATCCATTTACAAACTGATTTTTCCAGTCTGTAGACTTTACCTTCTACATGAGCCGAACCCCATCCATCATCCCTCCATCACCCTGTCCATCAACTCATCCATCATCCCTCCATCACCCTGTCCATCAACTCATCCATCATCCCTCCATCACCCTGTCCATCAACTCATCCATAATCCCTCCATCACCCTGTCCATCAACTCGTCCATTACATTATCCATCCTCCCTCCATCACCACATCCATCATCCCTCCATCACCCTGTCCACCAACTCATCCATCATCCCTCCATCACCCTGTCCATCAACTCATCCATCATCCCTCCATCACCCTGTCCATCAACTCGTCCATTACATTGTCCATCCTCCCTCCATCACCACATCCATCATCCCTCCATCACCCTGTCCATCACCTCATCCATCATCCCTCCATCACCCTGTCCATCAACTCGTCCATCATTCCTCCAACATTCCATCCTTCATCCATCCATCATTCCTCCATCACCCTGTCCATCAACTCATCCATTACATTGTCCATCCTCCCTCCATCACCACATCCATCATCCCTCCATCACCCTGTCCATCACCTCATCCATCATCCCTCCATCACCCTGTCCATCAACTCGTCCATCATTCCTCCAACATTCCATCCTTCATCCATCCATCATTCCTCCATCACCCTGTCCATCAACTCATCCATTACATTGTCCATCCTCCCTCCATCACCACATCCATCATCCCTCCATCACCCTGTCCATCAACTCGTCCGTCATTCCTCCAACATTCCATCCATTATCCCTCCATCATCCCGTCCATCACCTCATCCATCATCCCTCCATCACCCTGTCCATCAACTCATCCATTACATTGTCCAACCTCCCTCCATCACCACATCCATCATCCCTCCATCACCCTGTCCATCAACTCGTCCATCATCCCTCCATCACCCTGTCCATCAACTCGTCCATTATCCCTCCATCACCCTGTTCATCACCTCATCCATTATCCCTCCATCACCCTGTCCATCAACTCGTCCATCATTCCTCCAACATTCCATCCTTCATCCATCCATCATCCCTCCATCACCCTGTCCATCAACTCATCCATTACATTGTCCATCCTCCCTCCATCACCACATCCATCATCCCTCCATCACCCTGTCCATCACCTCATCCATCATCCCTCCATCACCCTGTCCATCAACTCGTCCATCATTCCTCCAACATTCCATCCTTCATCCATCCATCATTCCTCCATCACCCTGTCCATCAACTCATCCATTACATTGTCCATCCTCCCTCCATCACCACATCCATCATCCCTCCATCACCCTGTCCATCACCTCATCCATCATCCCTCCATCACCCTGTCCATCAACTCGTCCATCATTCCTCCAACATTCTATCCTTCATCCATCCATCATTCCTCCATCACCCTGTCCATCAACTCATCCATTACATTGTCCATCCTCCCTCCATCACCACATCCATCATCCCTCCATCACCCTGTCCATCAACTCGTCCGTCATTCCTCCAACATTCCATCCATTATCCCTCCATCATCCCGTCCATCACCTCATCCATCATCCCTCCATCACCCTGTCCATCAACTCATCCATTACATTGTCCAACCTCCCTCCATCACCACATCCATCATCCCTCCATCACCCTGTCCATCAACTCGTCCATCATCCCTCCATCACCCTGTCCATCAACTCGTCCATTATCCCTCCATCACCCTGTTCATCACCTCATCCATTATCCCTCCATCACCCTGTCCATCAACTCGTCCATCATTCCTCCAACATTCCATCCTTCATCCATCCATCATCCCTCCATCACCCTGTCCATCAACTCATCCATTACATTGTCCATCCTCCCTCCATCACCACATCCATCATCCCTCCATCACCCTGTCCATCACCTCATCCATCATCCCTCCATCACCCTGTCCATCAACTCGTCCATCATTCCTCCAACATTCCATCCTTCATCCATCCATCATTCCTCCATCACCCTGTCCATCAACTCATCCATTACATTGTCCATCCTCCCTCCATCACCACATCCATCATCCCTCCATCACCCTGTCCATCAACTCGTCCGTCATTCCTCCAACATTCCATCCATTATCCCTCCATCATCCCGTCCATCACCCCATCCATCATCCCTCCATCACCCTGTCCATCAACTCATCCATTACATTGTCCAACCTCCCTCCATCACCACATCCATCATCCCTCCATCACCCTGTTCATCAACTCGTCCATCATCCCTCCATCACCCTGTCCATCAACTCGTCCATTATCCCTCCATCACCCTGTTCATCACCTCATCCATTATCCCTCCATCACCCTGTCCATCAACTCGTCCATCATTCCTCCAACATTCCATCCTTCATCCATCATCCCTCCATCACCCTGTCCATCAACTCATTCATTACATTGTCCATCCTCCCTCCATCACCACATCCATCATTCCTCCATCACCCTGTCCATCAACTCATCCATTACATTGTCCATCCTCCCTCCATCACCACATCCATCATTCCTCCATCACCCTGTTCATCAACTCGTCCATCATTACTCCAACATTCCATCCATTATCCCTCCATCATCCCGTCCATCACCCCATTCATCATCCCTCTATCACCCTGTCCATCACCTCCTCCATCATTCCTCCATCACCCTGTTCATCAACTCGTCCATCAATTCTCCAATATTCCATCCATTATCCCTCCATCGCCCTGTCCATCACCTCATCCATTATTCCTCCATCACCCTGTCCATCAACCCGTCCATCATTCCTCCAACATTCCATCCTTCATCCATCCATCACCCCTTCCATCACCCGTCCATCACATCGTCCATTACATTGTCCATCATCCCTCCATCACTCCATCCATCATCCCTCCATCATCCTCCTATTACCCCATCCATCACCTCGTCCATCACCTATCCATCATCCCTCCATAACTCTTCTATCACCTGGTCCATCACCTCATCCATCATCCTTCCATCACCCCATCCTTCACCTCGTCCATCACCTAGTCCATCGCCTATCCCTCATCCCTCCATATCTCCTCCATCATCCTTCCATCACCCCATCCATCACCCCTCCATCATCCCTCCATCACCCCGTCCATCTATGACAGTCTCACTCAGGACAGTCTCAGTCTCAGGCCTCTTGCCTACTGACTATGGGCCCTGGCATTTGAGGGAGATACAAGCATTTAGGAAGATGTTCTGTTATGTAATGCAAAAGGACATTATTATGGAGGCCGTGATGGTCTCTGCCAGCTTGGGACTCAGTGGACAGATGTATGTGAAAAAAAACCTGGTTAATGAGATCTGGAAAGCCCTGGCTCTCCTGTTGTCTACTAGTTTGAGGTGGGGTGAGATCACTGTTTGTATTGTTAATTGTGCTAATTAACACATCTATTGTCTGCTAGCCAACTACTGTGGGGATGTGTTTTTAATTGTAATAATGTGTATTGTACTTTGTGAGCTCGATGCCGGCAAGTCTGACCTGGAATGAGACCTCTGAGTGTCCAGGTGGCTAGTTGTTTAATTAATTTAATTAATATTTTATTTAGTATATATATATATATATTGGTTGTTGTAATTATATTCCTGTGTACAGTTTGTATTGTTAGGGTAATATGATCAGGAGGGGGTTGTCCTCCTGTGGGGTATATATTCTGTGTGAGTTTGTTCAATAAGAGTTCCAGTTTTGCAGTTAAACTAGTTCTGCCTAATTCTTGGATGCAATATGCGGCTATAATATCTGATATCTATTTTCAGACTAGAGGGATGTCAGAAACCATGAAATCAGGCTGAGACAGAAGTACAGTTAAATCACACTTGTTTAATAATGAAAGTAAAAAGAACAAACGTAGTCAAAACATAGCCAAAGTTCAGTAACCAAAACGGATAGTCAGACAAGCCAAATGTCAGGGATCAATGTAGTGGAACAGCAAGCAGCATCTGGAACCAGAAGGGATGTCAGCAAAGCAAGTCTTGAACAGGATCGCAGGAGATAATTTCTGTGATGTTGACCAAGGCGAAAGCAGAGCTCCTCTGGACTGGATGGCTTAAGTACGTAGGACTGACGAGCAGGATATCATCAACAGCTGAGTAACTGTGGAGAGATAGGAGCTGGCAATTAGCCGACAGCTGAGTGGCCAGCTCAGAGAAGGAAGGGCTGAGCCCAACCCTGACAAGGAAGCAGTGTACTGACGGAAGCATTCAAGCGGAGTGTGTAATGGTTCCGTCACATTTGTGGCAAGCAGTAGGATGCTTCCTGCAGTCTGGGGCATCCAAACCACCAACTGGATCCAAGGTCCAGATATCAGGAGAGGAGAGGTACGGATACCAGCCGCCATGGAAGAGGAATTCGGAAGAAGGTTGCGAGAGATGCGGATACAGCACAGGGAACCAGTGTCAATGCAGGTCCTGCTGGGATAGTATGATTATGTCCACTGAGAACACTGGAAGGAGGCGCTAGCCCATGAGCAGCGAGACCAGGGAAAAATGCTCCCCTCCATCCAGGAAAGGTACAGGCCACAGTACGACGTGCGAATGCTGTTTTTGGGGAAATAACCACACAAGGAGTGGAAAGCTAAGTTAACCAGGCTGGTCCAGGCAGAGATGCATTTGAACGAGAGCTACAAAGCCCTCCGCTGGTGTGTAGCCCAAGTGTGTTCGTGGACAGTGGACAACACCCCAACGGAAGGCTTTGGCTATGGCAGCCTGGGGCTGCTATTAGAGAGGCTGTCCGAGGACCCTGACTTTGGGAGCGATTTGGAGTGGCGTTTGGAGGAAATCTTGGAATCAGAGAACAGATGCTGAATGTCTCGGAAGTTCCCTGGGCACTGGAAGATTTGGAGTTTCTAACCAATCAGGAATGGGAGCTGGAGATCGCCTACAGATGGCTACTAGACTCTGCTCAGCAGCAGGTCTTGCCTCCCTTTGCCTGGGTCTATCCAGAAGTACCAGCCGACAGTCTACCAGCCGACAGTCAAGAAATCCTGGCTGAAGAGTCTGCAATTCGGCAAAGTAACAGTGTGCTTTGCTCATCTCCACCCGCAGCTATGGAAGTGGAGATCTTATGGCGGATGCAGCAAGTGCTGACTCACCTTGACGATCCTGTTTCTGCATGGGACAATTTTTGGATGGAGGAATGCGTCTGCCCAACAGCCGGATGAGGGTACAGGAAATGGAGCAGTCGGCTCATCTCTCCAGCCACAGATCACAGGATCGGAGGATTTAACATTTACTGAACTTTCAACTGAAGTGCTGACAAAATGGCAGAGCTCTGCTTGCCTCTGCCCAGCACCGGTAACATCTTCTGGGTTTCAGGGACAGGAGAGGGTGAACCTCTATCCCCAGACACCAGTTCCAGAGACTGGGGATTTAATAGACTTTTCTGCTGAGGAGGATCATCCCAGTGAGCCTACAGCAGAAGAGCCAGTGGTGGCTGGTGAAGTTTTAGGATGGAGGGGCACCAGACTCTGCCCTTCCTTTTTGACCCCTCCCATATCTCATAAGCCCCATCCCTTATATAATCCACCCACTCCGTCCCCTGTATTCCACTTGCTTCCACCAATAGTGTCAGGAGTATACAGCTCAGCATCACAGGACAGAGAAAACAGCTCAGCATCACAGGACAGAGAAAACAGCTCAGCATCACAGGGCAGAGTATACAGCTCAGCATCACAGGACAGAGTATACAGCTCAGCATCACAGGACAGTGTGTACAGCTCAGCATCACAGGACAGAGTATATAGCTCAGCCTCACAGATCAGGGTATTAAGGTCAGCATTACAGATAGGGTATATAGCTCAGCATTACAGATAGGGTATATAGTTCAGCATTATAGATAGGGTATATAGCCCAGCATTACAGATAGGGTTTATAGGTCAGCATTACAGATAGGGTATATAGCTCAGCATTACAGATAGGGTATATAGGTCAGCATTACAGATAGGGTGTATAGATCAGCATTACAGATAGGGTATATATCCCAGCATTACAGATAGGGTATATAGCTCAGCATTACAGATAGGGTATATAGGTCAGCATTACAGATAGGGTATATAGCTCAGCATTACAGATAGGGTATATAGCCCAGCATTACAGATAGGGTATATAGATAAGCATTACCGATAGGGTATATAGCCCAGCATTACAGATAGGGTATATAGCTCAGCATTTCAGATAGGGTATATAGCCAAGCATTACAGATAGGGTATATAGCCAGCATTGCAGATAGGGTATATAGATAAGCATTACAGATAGGGTATATAGCCCAGGATTACAGATAAGGTATATAGCTCAGCATTACAGATAGGGTATATAGACAAGTATTACAGATAGGGTATATAGCCCATCATTGCATATAGGGTATATAGGGCAGAATTAAAGAAAGAGTATATAGCCCAGCATTACAGATAGGGTATATAGCCCAGAATTACAGATAGGGTATATTGCTCAGCATTATAGATAGGGTATATAGCTCAGCATTACAGATAGGGTATATAGCCCAGCATTACAGATAGGGTATATAGATAAGCATTACCGATAGGGTATATAGCCCAGCATTACAGATAGGGTATATAGCTCAGCATTTAAGATAGGCTATATAGCCAAGCATTACAGATAGGGTATATAGCCCAGCATTGCAGATAGGGTATATAGATAAGCATTACAGATAGGGTATATAGCCCAGGATTACAGATAAGGTATATAGCTCAGCATTACAGATAGGGTATATAGACAAGTATTACAGATAGGGTATATAGCCCATCATTGCATATAGGGTATATAGGGCAGAATTAAAGAAAGAGTATATAGCCCAGCATTACAGATAGGGTATATAGCCCAGAATTACAGATAGGGTATATTGCTCAGCATTACAGATAGGATATATAGACAAGTATTACAGATAGGGTATATAGCCAATCATTGCATATAGTGTATATAGGGCAGAATTAAAGAAAGGGTATATAGCCCAGCATTACAGATAGGGTCGGGGCGGCCACGGGGTCCGCGGCACTGTCAGCCAGCACCCTTCACCCCCACGGGAGGTCCAGAAATTACTATGCGGCGGGCTGCTCTCCTGCTGTGTCCTTCTCTCCTCCTGTGTCCTCCAGGCAGTGGCAGCGGCAGATCTGGCTCCAGCATGTCTCCTCCAATAGGATCACCTGGTGCTTTGGCCAATCGGGAAACAGGACTCATGACCTGCCTCCTGATTGGCAGGTAGGAACTGTAATGCGAAAATATCGAAAATGTATTCGTTATGGTCATACACCCTATTTTGAAGCCTATTAGAGCCTCTGGCTCTAATCAGGTGCTTCAAAAAACATACCCTCCGCCCATCCCTGCTATAGGAATTCATGCGCCCGGCATCCTAAAAGGGGCCAGGTGCATGAATAGAGAGGGCATCGGCGGTGTTAGGGGGGTGGCGCCTATGAGCCCACAATGCACTGGCCACCCCTGAGAAGAGCTAGCATGAGGGCAGAGCGCTGCTGACATCTGCCTGCAACAGTTGGTGACCCTGGAGGATGTGTGCAAGGCCACCAACTTTTCAGTTTACTTCCCATCAGAACAGCAGGCATCAGGGCAGAACATCACAGAGCTATGCCCAGCACCAACAGCAGCTTCAGCCTTCCCGAGAGAAGAAGCCGGCCTTTCTCCCACACCACTGACAGGGACATGGGATTTCCTGCCAGCAGCATCTGTGGAGTTACAACAAACTTCTCCTGCTGAAGCGCTGACAACCGGACAAAGGGTACAAGACCTCTGTCCCACGCTTGCGGCAGTTCCGGAGGCCCAGGGTGAGAAGGTGATAGTCACTCCCCAACGGCAGATCGGGATCCAGGGGGAGAAGGGAGAGAAGGTTGTCGTCTTTCCTCCCCAACAGCAGAGTAGGGACTCAGGAGTGAAGGAACAGGTCCCCACTCCACAGCCAGAGTCCGGGGTTCTGGGAGATGGAGCAGCCGGCTCCTCAATGGCAGATACACTGCTCAGAAGAAAATGTGGTCGTCCTTCCTCACCAAGGAGAGATCCACAGTCGGGGAGTGGAGGAAGCTGGCCTCCTTCCCCAGCAGTTAGTCGGAGCGGATTATGTGGGGTCCCCAGAAGAAGTGCTGGCATCAGGGCAGAGTGCTACCATCCTCTGCCCAGCACTGGCAACAACTGTGGAGTTCCAGGGAGTGCTTCTTGCCTCTGCCCTTAACTAACAAAAGATGTATTTCCTGTGAAAGTGGATGGGACTTTGGTCTACACTGACACAACCCCAGAAAAACGTTTCCCATTTGGACAGGAGGGTATCAGCTGTGCTCTGCAAGCACTGAGGAATTTTTATCTAGCAAAAGTGGATGGGACTACGATCTCCACCTGTATACCCCAGGGATGCTGGGCAGTTGACCTAGATCCCCAACAGCATGACGGAATGAATCCACCCACCCTGTCTTCTCTTCAGTGGCTGAAAGGATTCCAGGGAGAAGGGCCAGTCCACACTTCTTCCCAGTGGTATGTTCTACAAGAGAGGCAGAGGTTGGCTGGGTGATTAATGCTATGTTTGGGATAATTTGTTTGGGGTACTGTGTGGGTACGGGCAGGGGCGGACTGACCATTCGGGCACTCGGGCACTTCCAGAGGGCCCCATGCCACTAAGGGGCCCCATCAGGGTTGCCAGCCTCAATAAAACCAGGGACAGTATGTAAAAATCTGTGTTTTTTTTTTAAATCCCAAGATTTCAGCTGCCCCGCCTCTCCAGTACCTTTTCAGTGTGTGTATGTGTATTCTGTGTGTGTATACTGTGTGTGTATATTGTGTTTCTGTGTGTCAGAGAACTCACGCTTTCCATACCCGTCCTCGTCCAGTAGGGGTGAAGCCCCACTCTGCAAGCGCCAATACCCATGCGCAGCCTTCCCAACGGAACCGAACGCGCGGGCGTACCCGCGTACCAACGCTGACCTGTGCGCGCCCTCGTTTGTCAATACGAACGAGGGCACGCACTCCCACGTCAGCACGAACGTGTGTGCGTAATCACGCACGGACCCGCACCTCCACCAATCCCAGCACAAGGCGCCCTATATAAACAGGGCCTTCACATGGTGTCAGTGCTGGATCGTCTTCAGTCTTATCTCCTGAATACCTGCCTGAAGTTCCTGCCTACCTTGTTCCTGATTCACCTGGTTTCCCTGTTACCCTTCCTGGATTGACCCCGCTTATTGACTGTTCCCTTTGGTTTGACCTCGGCTTGGATTCCTGGACTACGTCTCTGCTCTCTAATCTGGTACCTTATCACCTGCCTGTTGCCAACCCATTGCCTGCTTTTGACCACGAACTTGCCTTCCACTTTGTACCTTGTTTGCCAGCCAGTTGCCAACCTTTTGCCTGCTTTTGACCACGAACTTGCCTTCCGCTTTGTACCTTGTTTGCCAGCCAGTTGCCGACCTGTTTCCCGTCTTGATCTCGCAGTGCCTACATCCACCTGTTCGGCCTTTACTGGGTACAGTCTTGGATGCCAACGTATACACCAGCTCTCCAGAGGAACCGGTACTTCCAAGCACCAATCTACCAGCCGCAGGCACTTGCACCCTTTCGTGCCCCAGCACTCCCTGTTCCCACCACCAGGGGTGTTGGGACCGGAACCGTGCACGAGGCCATCCCCAGCATCCGGACTCCGCTGTAAGGTACGTGATACTGTGTGTGTGTATACTGTGTGTGTATATTGTGTTTCTGTGTGTGTATACTGTATATGAGTGTGTGTATACTGTGTGGCCCCATAATCTATTGCCTGAGGGCCCCATAATCTCCTATTGCCCAGGGGCCCCAAAATCTTCTATTGCCCGGGGGCCCCATGAGTTGTCAGTCCACCCCTGGGTACGGGCATAGGGGACTGGAACTACAGACTAACTTCGAAAGTCAACTCCTCCTGTGTTGTTCTCCAGCGGAAAGGGGAGAATTGTGACAGACTCACCCGGGACAGGGGCTTTTGGAGAGGTTCTGCAGGTTAGCCTCTTGCCTAACGACTATGGGCCCTGGCATTTGAGGGATCTACAAGCATTTTGGAAGATGTCCTGTTATGTAGTGCAAAAGGACCTTATTAAAGAGGCAATGATGGTCTCTGCCAGCTTGGGACTCAGTGGACAGATGTATGTGAAAAGTAAGCTGGTTAATGAGATCTGGAAAGCCCGGGTCTCCTGTTTCTACTAGTCTGAGGTGGGATGAGATCACTGTTTATATTGTTAATTGTGCTAATTAACTCACCCATTGTCTGCTAGCAAACTACTGTGAGGGATGTTTACACTTGTAATAAAGTGTATTGTACTTTGTGCGCTCGATGCCGGCAAGTCTGACCTGGAATGAGACCTCTGAGTGTCCAGGTGGCTAGTTGTTTAATTAATTTAATATTTATAGTGTATGTTGGTTGTTGTAATTATATTCCTGTGTACAGTTTGTATTGTTAGTGTAATATGATCAGGAGGGGGTTGTCCTGTGGGGTATATATTCTGTCGGAGTTTGTTCAATAAGAGTTCAAGTTTTGCAGCTAAACTAGTCCTGCCTAGTTCTTGGTTGCAATATGAAGCTATAATATCTGATATCTATGTTCAGACTGGAGGAAGCGGTATACTAACGGAAGCACTCAAGCGGAGTGTGGGGTGGTTCCGTCACACCATCATCACTCCATCATCCCTCTATCACCCGTTCATCACGTTCATATAGTTACATGGTTGGTAAGGTCCATAAAGGCATGGATGAGCGAGTTTGGGGTGGAGGAACTTGACTGGCCTCCATAGAGTCCTGACCTCAACCCGATAGAACACCTTTGGAATGAATTAGAGTGGAGACTGCGAGCCAGGCCTTCTCATCCAACATCAGTGTCTGACCTCAGAAATGCTCTTCTGGAAGAATGGTCAAGCATTCCCATAGACACCCTCCTAACCCTTGTGGATGGCCTTCCCAGAAGAGTGAAAGCTGTTATAGGTGCAAAGTGTGGGCCAACTTAATATTGAACCCTATGGGTTAAGACTGGTATGCAATTAAAGTTTATGTGTGTGTAAAGGCAGGCGTCCCAATACTTTTGGTAACACAGTCTATCTATCTATCTATCTATCTATCTATCTATCTATCTATCTATCTATCTATCTATCTATCTATCTATCTATCAATCTATCTATCATCTACATAGCAGCCCCCAGGGGGGGGGAATTTCAAAGGTCAGTTTCAATGTTTTTCATTATGCAGCCTGGTGATCCTGCCATGGAGGCCCCTGTTCAGTCCCTTCCGGTTATAGGGTGACAACACTCTGTCCATGCCCCCCATGTTGATCTCCTGTGTTGTCACCATTGTGATAGGCTCAACTGGGACAGAGGCTTTTGGAGGGGACTGAATGCTGGCCTCTTGCCCACCAACTATGGGCCCTGGCATTTGAGGGAGCTACAAGCATTTGGGAAGATATCCTGTTATGTAATGCAAAAGGCCATGATGGTCTATGCCAGTGTATTAAAGGAATGCTGGTTAAGGAGATCAGGAAAGCCCGGGTTCTCCTGTTGTCTACTAGTCTGGAGGGTCCTCACTCTTTATTAACCACTTCAATACAGGGCATTTATACCCCCTTCCTCCCCAGACCAATTTTTAGCTTTCAGCGATCTCTCATATTTTGAATGCCAATTACTCAGTCATGCAACACTGTACCCAAACAAATTTTGCAAATAAGTCATTTTTGTTCATAAATTTGGGGCAAAAATGTATATTGCTACATCTCTTTGGTAAAAAATACCCCAAATTAGTGGATATTATGTAGTCTCTGTGAAAGGTATAGAGTCTACAAGCTATATGGTGCGAATCCTTGAAAATCGATCACACCTGATGCAGTACAGGACAAACACCCCCCAAATTATCCCTTTTTGGAAAGTATACAGTCCAATGTATTTAGTAAGAGGCATGGTGAGTTTTTTGAAGTTGTAATTTTTTTCCTACAATTCTTGGGAAAATTAAGATTTTTATTTATTTTTATTTTTTTCACAAAATTGTCATAATAACAAGTTATTTCTCACACACAGCATATGCATACTTCCAATTACACCCCAAAATACATTCTGCTACTCCTCCTGAGTATGGAGATACCACATGTGTGGGACTTTTACACAGCCTGGCCACATACAGAGGCCCAACATGCAGGGAGCACCTTCAGGGGTTCCAGGAGCATAAATTACACATCTAATTTCCTTAGGGTTAGGGACCTTTTACATTTGTGAAGGCCCTGGAGCACCAGGACACTGGAATTACCCACAAAATGACCCAATTTTTGAACACCCCAACGTCTATTCTATGAGGCATAATGAGTCTTTTGAATGGTTCATTTTTTTCCACAAGTCTTCGTAAAATGTGGATAGAAAATTTAAACTTATTTTTTTTTACACAAAGTGGTCAGTTTCAGAGGCGGCTCTCTAATTAGGCAAATTAGGCGGTCGCCTAAGGCCTCGCACTCCTAGGGGCCTCACGGCTGCCTAATTCGCCTGATCTGTGTGTTACAGTTGAAGGGAATATCATGCAATTTATACAGTTAATTTCTATTGCTTTAAATATTTTTCCCATTTTGGGCATGAGTAGGGCCTCATGTCTAAGATTTGCCTAAGGCCTCACAAAGCCTAGAGCCGCCTCTGGTCAGTTTATAAGATATTTCTAACTCAAAGCATGTAAATAGCAAAAATGACACCCCAAAATATATTCTACTACTCCTCCTGAGTATGGCGATACCACATTTGTGAGACTTTTACACAGCCTGGCCACATACAGAGGCCCAACATTGAAGTAGTACCTTCAGGCTTCTAGGAGCATAAATTACACATCTCATTTCATTCCTACCTATCACACTTTAGAAGGTCCTGGAGAACCAGGACAATAGAATTACCCACAAAATGACTCCATTTTGGAAAGCAAACACCCCAATGTATATTCTATGAGGCATGGGCTGAAAATAGGTACTCAGGTACTCTGATGGGCTGCAGATAGGTACTCGGGTACTGTGATGGCTGGTGACAGGTACTTTGATGGCTGGTGACAGGTCCTCTTTATTAGGGAGGCTGTGGCAATCAGTGTGGTTGGTGTACACTGTAAGCAGTAATGAGATGTTACCGCAATCTCCTTCTCCCACATGATCGGTCTGTGAGGAGGAGAACCCGGTAACATCTCGCTACCGCTGTTTGTTGGCATTCTGTGACTGGCTGTAAGTGGACATAGCCGGTTCAGCTGTATGAGGGTGATTGGATTCTGAGGTTCAGATATATAAGGGTGGTTGGATTCTGAGGTTCAGATGTATGAGGGTCATTAGATTCCGGGGTTCAGATGTATGAAGGTGGTTGGATTCCACGGTTCAGATATATAAGGGTGGTTGGATTCTGAGGTTCAGATATATAAGGGTGGTTGGATTCTGAGGTTCAGATGTATGAGGGTCATTAGATTCCGGGGTTCAGATGTATAAGCATGATTGTATTCTGAGGTTCAGATGTATGAAGGTGATTGGATTCCAGGGTTCAGATGTATGAAGGTAATTGGATTTAGAGGTTCAGATGTATGAAGGTGATTGGATTCCGAGGTTCAGATGTATGAAGGTGATTGGATTCCGAGGTTCAGATCTATGAAGGTGATTGGATTCCGAGGTTCAGATGTATGAAGGTGATTGGATTCCGAGGTTCAGATGTATGAAGGTGATTGGATTCTGAGGTTCAGATGTATGAAGGTGATTGGATTCTGAGGTTCAGATGTATGAAGGTGATTGGATTCCGGGGTTCAGATGTATGAAGGTGATTGGATTCCGAGGTTCAGATGTATGAAGGTGATAGGATTCCGAGGTTCAGATGTATGAAGGTGATTGGATTCCAGGGTTCAGATGTATGAGGGTGATTGGATTCCAGGGTTCAGATGTATGAAGGTGATTGGATTCCGAGGTTCAGATGTATGAGGGTGATTGGATTCCGAGGTTCAGATGTATGAAGGTAATTGGATTCCAAGGTTCAGATGTATGAGGGTGATTGGGTTCTGAGGTTCAGATGTATGAGGGTGATTGGATTCTGAGGTTCAGATGTATGAAGGTGATTGGATTCTGAGGTTCAGATGTATGAAGGTGATTGGATTCCGGGGTTCAGATGTATGGGGGTGATTGGATTCCAGGGTTCAGATGTATGAAGGTGATTGGATTCTGAGGTTCAGATACATAAGGGTGATTGGGTTCTGAGGTTCAGATGTATGAAGGTGATTGGATTCTGAGGTTCAGATGTATGAGGGTGATTGGATTCTGGGGTTCAGGTGTATTACAGCCCCCGGAATACACGATGTGCGTTGCTGTGCGTTGTGCTGAAAAAAACACAGAGTCTATTTTTTAAAGCCTATTCATTTTGAACAAGCTGCCTAATGCCAACATGCCCCAATGCATCCAAATGCATGATGTCCAATGCATTGTGTGCAGGGTGTTGGGGTGTGAATGGGCCCTAATTCGGGTCAATGTCAGGTGGATTATTCTATAATTATAAAACATCTCTGTGAAAAGTGGAAAACACTCATTCTTTGTATTTCAGATCTTTGCTGCAGCTGAAGTTATGATCAAATTTACCAAACAAGTGTGTGATGGGGAGTCACAGCTACAACAATGTCATAATCATCATTCTAACAAGTCCTGACATCATCCACCGATGGAAGAGCCATCAGTCTACACAGCCAATCAGGGATAAAAAAAGTCTGTAGGCCTCCAGGATGATGATACCTTCAAAGGAGGGCCATTGGATTCTGGGGTTCAGATGTATGAGGGTGATAGGATTCCGGGGTTCAGATGTATGAGGGTGATAGGATTCCAGGGTTCAGATGTATGAGGGTGATAGGATTCCGGGGTTCAGATGTATGAGGGTGATAGGATTCCGGGGTTCAGATGTATGAGGGTGATAGGATTCCAGGGTTCAGATGTATGAGGGTGATAGGATTCTGGGGTTCAGATGTATGAGGGTGATAGGATTCCGGGGTTCAGATGTATGAGGGTGATAGTATTCCAGGGTTCAGATGTATGAGGGTGATTGGATTCTGGGGTTCAGATGTATAAGGGTGATAGGATTCTGGTGTTCAGATGTATGAGGGTGATAGGATTCCGGGGTTCAGATGTATGAGGGTGATAGGATTCCGAGGTTCAGATGTATGAGGGTGATAGGATTCTGGGGTTCAGATGTATAAGGGTGATAGGATTCCGGGGTTCAGATGTATGAGGGTGATAGGATTCCAGGGTTCAGATGTATGAAGGTGATTGGATTCCGAAGTTCAGATATATAAGGGTGATAGGATTCCGGGGTTCAGATGTATAAGGGTGATAGGATTCCGAGGTTCAGATGTATAAGGGTGATAGGATTCCGGGGTTCAGATGTATAAGGGTGATAGGATTCCGAGGTTCAGATGTATAAGGGTGATAGGATTCCGAGGTTCAGATGTATAAGGGTGATAGGATTCCGGGGTTCAGATGTATAAGGGTGATAGGATTCCGGGGTTCAGATGTATAAGGGTGATTGGATTCCAGGGTTCAGATGTATGAGGGTGATTGGATTCTGGGGTTCAGATGTATAAGGGTGATAGGATTCTGGTGTTCAGATGTATGAGGGTGATAGGATTCCGGGGTTCAGATGTATGAGGGTGATAGGATTCCGAGGTTCAGATGTATGAGGGTGATAGGATTCTGGGGTTCAGATCTATAAGGGTGATAAGATTCCGGGGTTCAGATGTATGAGGGTGATAGGATTCCAGGGTTCAGATGTATGAAGGTGATTGGATTCCGAAGTTCAGATATATAAGGGTGATAGGATTCCGGGGTTCAGATGTATAAGGGTGATAGGATTCCAAGGTTCAGATGTATAAGGGTGATAGGATTCTGAGGTTCAGATGTATAAGGGTGATAGGATTCCGAGGTTTAGATGTATAAGGGTGATAGGATTCCGAGGTTCTATTTTTTAAAGCCTATTCATTTTGAACAAGCTGCCTAATGCCAACATGCCCCAATGCATCCAAATGCATGATGTCCAATGCATTGTGTGCAGGGTGTTGGGGTGTGAATGGGCCCTAATTCGGGTCAATGTCAGGTGGATTATTCTATAATTATAAAACATCTCTGTGAAAATTGGAAAACACTCATTCTTTGTATTTCAGATCTTTGCTGCAGCTGAAGTTATGATCAAATCACCAAACAAGTGTGTGATGGGGAGTCACAGCTACAACAATGTCATAATCATCATTCTAACAAGTCCTGACATCATCCACCGATGGAAGAGCCATCAGTCTACACAGCCAATCAGGGATAAAAAAAGTCTGTAGGCCTCCAGGATGATGATACCTTCAAAGGAGGGCCATTGGATTCCGGGGTTCAGATGTATGAGGGTGATAGGATTCCAGGGTTCAGATGTATGAGGGTGATAGGATTCTGGGGTTCAGATGTATGAGGGGGATAGGATTCCGGGGTTCAGATGTATGAGGGTGATAGGATTCCGGGGTTCAGATGTATGAGGGTGATAGGATTCCAGGGTTCAGATGTATGAGGGTGATAGGATTCTGAGGTTCAGATGTATGAAGGTGATAGGATTCCAGGGTTCAGATGTATGAGGGTGATTGGATTCTGGGGTTCAGATGTATAAGGGTGATAGGATTCTGGTGTTCAGATGTATGAGGGTGATAGGATTCCGGGGTTCAGATGTATGAGGGTGATAGGATTCCGAGGTTCAGATGTATGAGGGTGATAGGATTCTGGGGTTCAGATGTATAAGGATGATAGGATTCTGGGGTTCAGATGTATGAGGGTGATAGGATTCTGGGGTTCAGATGTATGAGGGGGATAGGATTCCGGGGTTCAGATGTATGAGGGTGATAGGATTCCGGGGGTTCAGATGTATGAGGGTGATAGGATTCCAGGGTTCAGATGTATGAGGGTGATAGGATTCTGAGGTTCAGATGTATGAAGGTGATAGGATTCCAGGGTTCAGATGTATGAGGGTGATTGGATTCTGGGGTTCAGATGTATAAGGGTGATAGGATTCTGGTGTTCAGATGTATGAGGGTGATAGGATTCCGGGGTTCAGATGTATGAGGGTGATAGGATTCCGAGGTTCAGATGTATGAGGGTGATAGGATTCTGGGGTTCAGATGTATGAGGGTGATAGGATTCCGGGGTTCAGATGTATGAGGGTGATAGGATTTCAGGGTTCAGATGTATGAAGGTGATAGGATTCCGGGGTTCATATGTATAAGGGTGATAGGATTCCGAGGTTCAGATGTATAAGGGTGATAGGATTCCGAGGTTCAGATGTATAAGGGTGATAGGATTCCGGGGTTCAGATGTATGAAGGTGATAGGATTCCAGGGTTTAGATGTATGAAGGTGATTGGATTCCAGGGTTCAGATGTATGAGGGTGATTGGATTCTGGGGTTCAGATGTATAAGGGTGATAGGATTCTGGTGTTCAGATGTATGAGGGTGATAGGATTCCGGGGTTCAGATGTATGAGGGTGATAGGATTCCGAAGTTCAGATGTATGAGGGTGATAGGATTCTGGGGTTCAGATCTATAAGGGTGATAGGATTCTGGGGTTCAGATGTATGAGGGTGATAGGATTCCAGGGTTCAGATGTATGAAGGTGATTGGATTCCAAAGTTCAGATATATAAGGGTGATAGGATTCCGGGGTTCAGATGTATAAGGGTGATAGGATTCCGAGGTTCAGATGTATAAGGGTGATAGGATTCCGAGGTTCAGATGTATAAGGGTGATAGGATTCCGAGATTCTATTTTTTAAAGCCTATTCATTTTGAACAAGCTGCCTAATGCCAACATGCCCCAATGCATCCAAATGCATGATGTCCAATGCATTGTGTGCAGGGTGTTGGGGTGTGAATGGGCCCTAATTCGGGTCAATGTCAGGTGGATTATTCTATAATTATAAAACATCTCTGTGAAAACTGGAAAACACTCATTCTTTGTATTTCAGATCTTTGCTGCAGCTGAAGTTATGATCAAATCACCAAACAAGTGTGTGATGGGGAGTCACAGCTACAACAATGTCATAATCATCATTCTAACAAGTCCTGACATCATCCACCGAAGGAAGAGCCATCAGTCTACACAGCCAATCAGGGATAAAAAAAGTCTGTAGGCCTCCAGGATGATGATACCTTCAAAGGAGGGCCATTGGATTCCGGGGTTCAGATGTATGAGGGTGATAGGATTCCAGGGTTCAGATGTATGAGGGTGATAGGATTCTGGGGTTCAGATGTATGAGGGGGATAGGATTCCGGGGTTCAGATGTATGAGGGTGATAGGATTCCGGGGTTCAGATGTATGAGGGTGATAGGATTCCGGGGTTTAGATGTATGAGGGTGATAGGATTCCAGGGTTCAGATGTATGAGGGTGATTGGATTCTGGGGTTCAGATGTATAAGGGTGATAGGATTCTGGTGTTCAGATGTATGAGGGTGATAGGATTCCGGGGTTCAGATGTATGAGGGTGATAGGATTCCGGGGTTCAGATGTATAAGGGTGATAGGATTCCGGGGTTCAGATGTATGAGGGTGATAGGATTCCAGGGTTCAGATGTATGAAGGTGATTGGATTCCAAAGTTCAGATATATAAGGGTGATAGGATTCCGGGGTTCAGATGTATAAGGGTGATAGGATTCCGAGGTTCAGATGTATGAAGGTGATAGGATTCCGAGGTTCAGATGTATAAGGGTGATAGGATTCCGAGGTTCAGATGTATAAGGGTGATAGGATTCCGAGGTTCAGATGTATAAGGGTGATAGGATTCCAGTGTTTAGATGTATGAAGGTGATTGGATTCCAGGGTTCAGATGTATGAGGGTGATTGGATTCTGGGGTTCAGATGTATAAGGGTGATAGGATTCTGGTGTTCAGATGTATGAGGGTGATAAGATTCCGGGGTTCAGATGTATGAGGGTGATAGGATTCCGAGGTTCAGATGTATGAGGGTGATAGGATTCTGAGGTTCAGATGTATAAGGGTGATAGGATTCTGGGGTTCAGATGTATGAGGGTGATAGGATTCCGGGGTTCAGATGTATGAGGGTGATAGGATTCCGGGGTTCAGATGTATGAGGGTGATAGGATTCCAGGGTTCAGATGTATGAAGGTGATTGGATTCCGAAGTTCAGATATATAAGGGTGATAGGATTCCAAGGTTCAGATGTATAAGGGTGATAGGATTCCGAGGTTCAGATGTATAAGGGTGATAGGATTCCGAGGTTCTATTTTTTAAAGCCTATTCATTTTGAACAAGCTGCCTAATGCCAACATGCCCCAATGCATCCAAATGCATGATGTCCAATGCATTGTGTGCAGGGTGTTGGGGTGTGAATGGGCCCTAATTCGGGTCAATGTCAGGTGGATTATTCTATAATTATAAAACATCTCTGTGAAAATTGGAAAACACTCATTCTTTGTATTTCAGATCTTTGCTGCAGCTGAAGTTATGATCAAATCACCAAACAAGTGTGTGATGGGGAGTCACAGCTACAACAATGTCATAATCATCATTCTATCAAGTCCTGACATCATCCACCAAGGAAGAGCCATCAGTCTACACAGCCAATCAGGGATAAAAAAAGTCTGTAGGCCTCCAGGATGATGATACCTTCAAAGGAGGGCCATTGGATTCCGGGGTTCAGATGTATGAGGGTGATAGGATTCCGGGGTTCAGATGTATGAGGGTGATAGGATTCCGGGGTTCAGATGTATGAGGGTGATTGGATTCTGGGGTTCAGATGTATAAGGGTGATAGGATTCTGGGGTTCAGATGTATGAGGGTGATAGGATTCTGGGGTTCAGGTGTATAAGCGTGATAGGATTCCAGGGTTCAGATGTATGAGGGTGATAGGATTCCAGGGTTCAGATGTATGAAGGTGATTGGATTCCATGGTTCAGATGTATGAGGGTGATTGGATTCTGGGGTTCAGATGTATGAGGGTGATAGGATTCCAGGGTTCAGATGTATGAGGGTGATTGGATTCTGGGGTTCAGATGTATAAGGGTGATAGGATTCTGGTGTTCAGATGTATGAGGGTGATAGGATTCCGGGGTTCAGATGTATGAGGGTGATAGGATTCTGAGGTTCAGATGTATGAGGGTGATAGGAATCTGGGGTTCAGATGTATAAGGGTGACAGGATTCCGAGGTTCAGATGTATAAGGGTGATAGGATTCCGAGGTTCAGATGTATAAGGGTGATAGGATTCAGAGGTTCAGATGTATAAGGGTGATAGGATTCCGAGGTTCAGATGTATAAGGGTGATAGGATTCCGGGGTTCAGATGTATGAGGGTGATAGGATTCCAGGGTTCAGATGTATGAAGGTGATTGGATTCCGAAGTTCAGATATATAAGGGTGATAGGATTCCGGGGTTCAGATGTATAAGGGTGATAGGATTCCGAGGTTCAGATGTATGAAGGTGATTGGATTCCGAAGTTCAGATATATAAGGGTGATAGGATTCCGGGGTTCAGATGTATGAGGGTGATAGGATTCCGGGATTCAGATGTATGAGGGTGATAGGATTCCAGGGTTCAGATGTATGAGGGTGATAGGATTCTGGGGTTCAGATGTATAAGGGTGATAGGATTCCGAGGTTCAGATGTATAAGGGTGATAGGATTCCGAGGTTCAGATGTATGAAGGTGATTGGATTCCGAAGTTCAGATATATAAGGGTGATAGGATTCCGGGGTTCAGATGTATGAGGGTGATAGGATTCCGGGGTTCAGATGTATGAGGGTGATAGGATTCCGGGGTTCAGATGTATGAGGGTGATAGGATTCCGGGGTTCAGATGTGTAAGGGTGATAGGATTCCGAGGTTCAGATGTATGAAGGTGATTGGATTCCGAAGTTCAGATATATAAGGGTGATTGGGTTCTGAGGCTCAGATATACGAGGGTAATTGGGTTTCAGGGTTCAGATGCATGAGGGTGTTTAGATTCTGAGGTTCAGATGTATCAGGGTCATTGGGATTTCGGGGTTCAGATGTATGAGGGTCAGAGACAAGAGGACAGTCATGTGGGGTCACCAAGGAGAAGACAAGAGGACAGTCATGTGGGGTCACCAAGGAGAAGACAATGTATTTCAGATCTTTGCTGCAGCTGAAGTTATGATCAAATCACCAAACAAGTGTGTGATGGGGAGTCACAGCTACAACAATGTCATAATCATCATTCTAACAAGTCCTGACATCATCCACCAAGGAAGAGCCATCAGTCTACACAGCCAATCAGGGATAAAAAAAGTCTGTAGGCCTCCAGGATGATGATACCTTCAAAGGAGGGCCATTGGATTCCGGGGTTCAGATGTATGAGGGTGATAGGATTCCGGGGTTCAGATGTATGAGGGTGATAGGATTCCGGGGTTCAGATATATAAGGGTGATAGGATTCCGGGGTTCAGATGTATAAGGGTGATAGGATTCCGAGGTTCAGATGTATGAGGGTGATAGGATTCTGGGGTTCAGATGTATAAGCGTGATAGGATTCCAGGGTTCAGATGTATGAGGGTGATAGGATTCCAGGGTTCAGATGTATGAAGGTGATTGGATTCCAGGGTTCAGATGTATGAGGGTGATTGGATTCTGGGGTTCAGATGTATGAGGGTGATAGGATTCCAGGGTTCAGATGTATGAGGGTGATTGGATTCTGGGGTTCAGATGTATAAGGGTGATAGGATTCTGGTGTTCAGATGTATGAGGGTGATAGGATTCCGGGGTTCAGATGTATGAGGGTGATAGGATTCTGAGGTTCAGATGTATGAGGGTGATTGGATTCCAGGGTTCAGATGTATGAGGGTGATTGGATTCTGGGGTTCAGATGTATGAGGGTGATAGGATTCCAGGGTTCAGATGTATGAGGGTGATTGGATTCTGGGGTTCAGATGTATAAGGGTGATAGGATTCTGGTGTTCAGATGTATGAGGGTGATAGGATTCCGGGGTTCAGATGTATGAGGGTGATAGGATTCTGAGGTTCAGATGTATGAGGGTGATAGGAATCTGGGGTTCAGATGTATAAGGGTGACAGGATTCCGAGGTTCAGATGTATAAGGGTGATAGGATTCCGAGGTTCAGATGTATAAGGGTGATAGGATTCCGAGGTTCAGATGTATAAGGGTGATAGGATTCCGAGGTTCAGATGTATAAGGGTGATAGGATTCCGGGGTTCAGATGTATGAGGGTGATAGGATTCCAGGGTTCAGATGTATGAAGGTGATTGGATTCCGAAGTTCAGATATATAAGGGTGATAGGATTCCGGGGTTCAGATGTATAAGGGTGATAGGATTCCGAGGTTCAGATGTATGAAGGTGATTGGATTCCGAAGTTCAGATATATAAGGGTGATAGGATTCCGGGGTTCAGATGTATGAGGGTGATAGGATTCCGGGGTTCAGATGTATGAGGGTGATAGGATTCCGGGGTTCAGATGTATGAGGGTGATAGGATTCCGGGGTTCAGATGTATAAGGGTGATAGGATTCCGAGGTTCAGATGTATAAGGGTGATAGGATTCCGAGGTTCAGATGTATGACGGTGATTGGATTCCGAAGTTCAGATATATAAGGGTGATAGGATTCCGGGGTTCAGATGTATGAGGGTGATAGGATTCCGGGGTTCAGATGTATGAGGGTGATAGGATTCCGGGGTTCAGATGTATGAGGGTGATAGGATTCCGGGGTTCAGATGTATAAGGGTGATAGGATTCCGAGGTTCAGATGTATAAGGGTGATAGGATTCCGAGGTTCAGATGTATGAAGGTGATTGGATTCCGAAGTTCAGATATATAAGGGTGATTGGGTTCTGAGGCTCAGATATACGAGGGTAATTGGGTTTCAGGGTTCAGATGCATGAGGGTGTTTAGATTCTGAGGTTCAGATGTATCAGGGTCATTGGGATTTCGGGGTTCAGATGTATGAGGGTCAGAGACAAGAGGACAGTCATGTGGGGTCACCAAGGAGAAGACAAGAGGACAGTCATGTGGGGTCACCAAGGAGAAGACAAGAGGACAGTCATGTGGGGTCACCAAGCAAAAAACAAGACAGTCATGGTGGGGGGGGTCACCATGCAAGAAGCTGACTCTCTGTAGAGGAAATATCGTTCTTCTCCAAGCTCCTCAGCACCACAAGAACAATGTTATGTGGACAAAGGATCCCCCAGTCAGACCTTCTACTAAACCCACAAATATGGTAATAAAAGAATCATACATACACACATCTTTATTATTTGGGGACTGCTCACCCCACTGTGAAACATGGTGGAGGACATCTATATTAGTCCTCGATCTCTCTATATTACTCCTCTCTATGTTTTTTTCTATCTTTTCAAGTATATTTTATTTGGGGGAGGGGGGAATACGGCATATTGAACATAAGTGTTCATCTTCATAAAACAAATCATCCAATAACCTCAGACCTCCCGTCACTTTCTATTCCTTGACCTTTACCATGGAGTCTAAATGGAAATCTCAAATATCTTCATATACAACACATCAGATACTATGGAGGGGTCACCACTGATTAACCCTTACAGAGAGCCAACTCTTTACATTGCAATACATGTTCCAGCCAACTGTGTCAAAGTGATTCCTCTCTGACAAAATGTATCAAAGTGATCCCTCTCTGACCAAATTCATCAAAGTGATCCCTCTCTGACCAAATTCATCAAAGTGATCCCTCTCTGACCAATTGTATCAAAGTGATCCCTCTATGACCAATTGTATCAAAGTGATCCCTCTCTGACCAATTGTATAAAAGTGATCCCTCTCTGACCAATTGTATCAAAGTGATACCTCTCTGACCAATTGCATCAAAGTGATCCCTCTCTGACCAAATTCATCAAAGTGATCCCTCTCTGACCAACTGCATCAAAGTGATCCCTCTCTGACCAATTGTATCAAAGTGATCCCTCTCTGACCAACTGCATCAAAGTGATCCCTCTCTGACCAACTGCATCAAAGTGATCCCTCTCTGACCAAATTCATCAAAGTGATCCCTCTCTGACCAAATTCATCAAAGTGATCCCTCTCTGACCAATTGTATCAAAGTGATCCCTCTCTGACCAGTTGTATCAAAGTGATCCCTCTCTGACCAGTTGTATCAAAGTGATCCCTCTCTGACCAATTGCATCAAAGTGATCCCTCTCTGACCAACTGCATCAAAGTGATCCCTCTCTGACCAAATTCATCAAAGTGATCCCTCTCTGACCAAATTCATCAAAGTGATCCCTCTCTGACCAACTGCATCAAAGTGATCCCTCTCTGACCAAATTCATCAAAGTGATACCTCTCTGACCAAATTCATCAAAGTGATCCCTCTCTGACCAACTGCATCAAAGTAATCCCTCTCTGACCAACTGCATCAAAGTGATCCCTCTCTAACGAATTGTATCAAAGTGATCCCTCTCTAACGAATTGTATCAAAGTGATCCCTCTCTGACCAAATTCATCAAAGTGATCCCTCTCTGGCCAACTGCATCAAAGTGACCCCTCTCTGACCAACCAGTATTCATATATTTCTCACTATCAGTCCTCTATTGTCTGTATACAGTATATTTATGTTGTATCCATCAATCCTCTATATCCCTATTGCTGAGCCCCATCCATCCTCTGCTTGTATTCCTCTCTCTGTCTCTTTAGAAATTGAATGATCTACTAATCCTCTATATATACAGAGCCTGGAAAAAGTATTCATACCCCCTGAGATTCCCCACATTTTCTCATGTTACAACCAAAAACATAAATGTATTTTATTGGAATTTTATGTGATGGACCAACACAAAGTGTCACATAATTGTGAAGTGGAAGGAAAATTATAAATGATACAAATAAATGTGTGAAAAGTGTGGGGGGGGGGGGCATTTGTATTCAGCCCCCTTTACTCTGATAACTAAAATCTAGGGGAACCAATTGTCTTCAGAAGTCACCTAATTAGTAAATAGAGTCCACCTGTGTGTCATTTAATCTCAGTATAAATACAGCTGTTCTGTGAAGCCCTCAGAGGTTTGTTAGAGAACCTTAGTGAACAAACAGCATCATGAAGGCCAAGGAACACTCCAGACAGGTCAGGGATAAAGTTGTGGAGAAGTATAAAGCAGGGTTAAGTTATAATAAAATCTCCCAAGCTTTGACCATCTCACGGAGCTCTGTTCAATCCATCATCAGAAAATGGAAAGAGTATGGCACAACTGCAAACCTACCAAGACACGGCCGTCCACCTAAACTGACCGGGCCGGGCAAGGGGAGCATTCATCAGAGAAGAGCCAAGAGGTCCATGGTAACTCTGGAGGAGCTGCAGAGATCCACAGCTCAGGGGGGAGAGTCTGTCCACAGGACAACTATTAGTCGTGTTCTCCACAAATCTGCCCTTTATGGAAGAGTGACAAGAAGAAAGACATTGGAGAAAGAAAGTCATAAGAAGTCCTGTTTGTAGTTTGTGAGAAGCCATGTGGGGGAGGGGAGCAAACATGTGGAAGAAGGTGATCTGCTCACATGACACCAAAATTCTACTTTATGGCCTAAAAGCAAAACGCTATGTGTGGGGGAAACTAACACTGCCCATCCCCCTGAACACACCATCCCCACCGTGAAACATGGTGGTGGCAGCATCATGTGGTGGGGATGGTTTTCTTCAGCAGGGACAGGGAAGCTGGTCAGAGTTGATGGGAAGATGGATGGAGACAAATACAGGACAATCTTAGAAGAAAACCTGTTAGAGTCGGCAAAAGACTTGAGACTGGGGGGGAGGGGGGTCACCTTCCAGCAGGACAACGACCCGAAACATACAGCCAGAGCTACAATGGAATGGTTTACATCAAAGCATATTCATGTGTTAGAATGGCCCAGTCACAGTCCAGACCTAAATCACATTGAGAATCTGTGGCAAGACTTGAAAATTGCTGTTCACAGACGCTCTCCATCCAATCTGACAGAGCTTGAGATATTTTACAAAGAAGAAGAATGGGCAGAAATGTCCTCTCTAGATGTGCAAAGCTGGTAGAGACACCCCCAAAAAGACTTGTAGAGAAAGGGGGTTCTACAAAGTATTGACTCCGGGGGGCGCCATACAAATGCCCCTCCCCCCCACACTTTTCACATATTTATTTGTATCATTTATCATTTTCCTTCCACTTCACAATTATGTGACACTTTGTGTTGGTCCATCACATAAAATCCCAATAAAATACATTTATGTTTTTGGTTGTAACATATTGTGGGATATTTCATGGGTGTGAATACTTTTTCCAGGCTCTGTATATAGATATATATATATAATCTATTAATCCTCTCTGTAGTCCTCTCTCAGGTCCGCGGTGCGGTTACTATTAATACACGGGGCCGGCGCGCGCGTTGCGGGGAGCCGGGATTCCCTCTGACGTCACTCCTTAGTAACCGATAAACACAGCGAACATAAGTCCATAGATGGTTATGTACGTCACAGGAACTCCGCTGGGCGGGGCCAGCCCTCCGCCGCTCTGTACCCCGATATCCCGGGGTGGGGGGCGGCCGGGGGGGCTCTGATTCGGGGGGATGGGAGCGGGGGGTGGGGAACGGGGCGGCGGGGGGTCCCTCGGTCTGATTTTGGGGGCGCTGGGGGCTCCTTAGCCCGAGATGTGGGCGGGGTGAGGGCTGTGACGTCGGTGGGAGTATAAATAGGGAGAAGTGATGTGAGCTTCATTCATAAATCTCACACCGAGCCCGAGGACGATCCGCCGTACTACCGGAGACACCATACCGGAGATCAACCGGGGACTTACTGGAGACACCATACCGGGGACTTACCGGAGATCAACCGGGGACTTACTGGAGACACCATACTTGGCACCTACCGGGGATCTACCAGGGACACCTACCGGAGACACTTTACCTACCGGAGAGAATTATCAGTGGGAGCTACCGTATTACCGGGACACTTACCGGAGAGACCCCTCCACCACCTCCACTCTGCACCCCCATTATCGGGGACCCCCGGGGATCTATAAAGCCCTCCATGCGGACTGCGGGACTTTCCCCCGGGCTCCGGTGCCGGTCCTGACCTCCTCTCCCCGGATCTCCTCCGATTGGACTTCTCACTTCTGCACCCAGTTCTGCTGCTGGACTCTCTCCTTGGATTGGACTTTCCTGGTTCTGGAAACTCTCCCTGGTCCTGATCTGGGCGCTCAACCTTGTTTCCCAACCTGGTTCTGATCCTGGTTCTGATCCTAGTCCTGGGATCTGGGTTCTGCGCTCTGATCCTGGGCACTTGTCCTTATTCTGACCCTGGTTATGGACTCTGGTCCTAGTTCTGGGCTCTGACCCTGGTTCTGGACTCTGGTTCTGGGCTCTGGCCCCGGTTCTGGGCTCTGACCCTGGTTCTGACCCTGGTTCTGGGCTCTGACCCTCGTTCTGACCCTGGTTCTGACACTGGTTCTGGGCTCTGACCCTGGTTCTGGGCTCTGACCCTGGTTCTGGGCTCTGACCCTGGTTCTGGGTTCTGACCCTGATTCTGGGCTCTGACCCTGGACTCTCCTCAGTTTGGACCCCTGTGGACTCTGGTTCTGGAAGGACATGTACCAGGGATACGACTCCTCCAGCTCCTCTCCCTCTGCAGAGTCTCAGTACCTCTCCTCAGTGGATTCTTTTGGGAGCCCCCCCACAACTGCTGCACCACAGGTGAGTGTGACGTCACTGACAGCAGTGATGTCACTGGGGGCTGGTGGGCTGAAGAGTGAGTGGGGGACACAGGAACCCACTGCTGCTCAATGACTCTCTCTGACGTCACAGCAACTTTCTACAACCACACATTGTATAGAGTCCCAGAGAACACTGTGTATAGTATAGGGGCCAGTATATACTGTGTATAGTATAAGGGTCAGTATATACTGTGTATAGTATAGGGGGCAGTATATGATGTGTATAGTATAGGGGCCAGTATATACTGTGTATAGTATAAGGGTCAGTATATGATGTGTATAGTATAGGGGTCCGTATATACTGTGTATAGTATAGGGGCCAGTATATACTGTGTATAGAATAAGGGGCAGTATATGATGTGTATAGTATAGGGGTCGGTATATACTAAGTATAGTATAGGGGTCGGTATATACTGTGTATAGTATAAGGGTCAGTATACACTGTGTATAGTATAGGGGCGGTATATACTGTGTATAGTATAAGGGTCAGTATATACTGTGTATAGTATAGGGGCCAGTATATGATGTGTATAGTTTAAGGGTCAGTATATGATGTGTACAGTATAGGGGTCAGTATATACTGTGTATAGTATAGGGGGTCAGTATATACTGTGTATAGTATAGGGGTCAGTATATAATGTGTATAGTATAGGGGTCAGTATATACTGTGTATAGAGGGTCAGTATATACTGTGTATAGTATAGGGGCCAGTATATACTGTGTATAGTTTAAGGGTCAGTATATGATGTGTACAGTATAGGGGTCAGTATATACTGTGTATAGTATAGGGGGTCAGTATATACTGTGTATAGTATAGGGGTCAGTATAAAATGTGTATAGTATAGGGGTCAGTATATACTGTGTATAGTATAAGGGTGAGTATATACTGTGTATAGTATAAGGGGTGAGTATATACTGTGTATACTATAGGGGTCAGTATACACAGTGTATGGTATAGGGGTGAGTATATACTGTGTATAGTATAGGGGGTCAGTATATGTGTATAGTATATGGGGTCAGTATATAATGTGTATAGTATAGGGGTCAATATACACTTTGTATAGTATAGGGGGTCAGTATACATGGTGTATAGTATAGGGGTCAGTATATGTGTATAGTATATTGGGTCAGTATATACTGTGTATAGTATAGGGGGTCAGTATATAATGTGTATAGTATAGGGGGTCAGTATATACTGTGCATAGTATAGGGGGGTCAGTATATACTGTGTATAGTATAAGGGTCAGTATAAACTGTGTATAGTATAGGGGGTCAGTATATACTGTGTATAGTTTAGGGGGTCAGTATATAATGTGTATAGTATAGGGGTCAGTATATAATGTGTATAGTATAGGGGGTCAGTATATAATGTGTATAGTATAGGGGGTCAGTATATACTGTGCATAGTATAGGGGGGTCAGTATATACTGTGTATAGTATAAGGGTCAGTATATACTGTGTATAGTATAGGGGGTCAGTATATACTGTGTATAGTTTAGGGGGTCAGTATATACTGTATATAGTATAGGGGGTCAGTATATACTGTGTATAGTATAGGGGCCAATATACACTGTGTATGGTATAGGGGTGAGTATATACTGTGTATAGTATAGGGGGTCAGTATATGTGTATAGTATATTGGGTCAGTATATACTGTGTATAGTATATGGGGTCAGTATATAATGTGTATAGTATAGGGGTCAATATACACTTTGTATAGTATAGGGGGTCAGTATACATGGTGTATAGTATAGGGATCAGTATATGTGTATAGTATAGGGGTCAGTATATAATGTGTATAGTATAGGGGGTCACTATATACTGTGTATAGTATAGGGGTTAGTATACACTGTGTATAGTATAGGGGGTCACTATATACTGTGTATAGGGGTCAGTATAGGGGTCATTATACATGGTGTATGGGGTATATTGGGTACGTTGTGCAGTATAGGGGGCCAATATACACTGTGTATAGTATATAGGGGGTCAGTATATACTGTGTATATGTGTATATATAGTATACAGTGTATGGTGTATATAGGGGTCAGTACACAGTGTATGGTGTATATAGTGGTCAATATACTATATAGGGATCAGTAGACACTGTGAATGAGGTATATAGGAGACATTGTTCTCCGTATATAGGGGTTGGTCTATATAGTGTTTACTTTATATAGGTGTACAGAAGGGTCAGTGTACACTCTATATAGTGTATATAGGGGTTGGTGTATAGAGAGTATATAGGGGTCAGTGTATACTATGAATGAAGTGTGTATGGTGTATATATACTGGTCAATGCACATAGTGTATGGGGTATATTGGGTACGCTGTGCAGTATAGGGGTCAGTGTAGTGTGAATGTATAGGGGTCAGTACACAGTGTATGGGGTATATAGGGGTCAGTACACAGTGTATGGTGCATATAGGGGGCATTATACACAGTGTATGGTGCATATAGGGGGCATTATACACAGTGTATGGTGTATATAGGGGTCATTATACACTGTGTATGGGGTATATAGGGGTCAGTACACAGTGTATGGTGTATATAGGGGTGGAGCAGCTGTCCCTCCATATGCCCCACAAGGAGTCTATAGGTAGATATTCCTCTGTATGCTGTGTGGAAAGGGGTCCTTGCTTTGAGTGCTCCCCAAAGAGGAGCCGTCCTTCTCCATCTCAGCCATAGAATATTTCTAATAATCACAACTTCCTTTGCCTGTAACCTGTGACATGTTGCGTGTCTTCTTCTTTGCAGGAGTGCGTGTCTCTGTGTGATGCTCCATCCTCCTTTGTGCCCACTGTTACCGCCATCACCAGTAGTCAAGACCTGCAGTGGCTGGTCACCCCGGCCCTCATCTCCTCTATGGCTCAGTCCCAACCTCCACCAGGACCCTCGCTGGACCCTTATGACCAGCCAGGGCCCAGCTACGCCTCTCCGTCCGGATCATCTTATGGTCCATCTGTTTCCACACCGGGACCAGAGGGCTCCCGGCCCACCCGTACCCGTAAAAGAACCAGAGAGGAGGCGGTGAGTGTCCCTGGACTGGATGACTATAGGTATTTGTGCCACAACCAAAATGTGACCTCTGATCCTTGTTCCGATACGCAGCTGACACCGGAGGAGGAAGAAAAGAGACGAGTACGCAGAGAAAGGAACAAACTAGCCGCCGCCAAATGCCGGAACCGAAGACGAGAACTGACTGACCGACTTCAAAGCGTAAGTGACAACCATAGACTTCTCCCAACAGGTGAAACCATAGAGATCACTAGACATGTGCAATTCGTTTCGTTTTTTTTCGTTTTCCGTTAAAATTCGTTATATTCGTTCATTCGTTATCATACGAATGAACGAACGATTGGCTAAAAATTTTAACGAATAACGAATTATCGAATCGAACGAATATGAAAAACAACGAAAATCCGAAATAACCAAATTAGAAACAACGAAACTACGAATGAAGAAAATCCGAAATACGAAACCAGGAACAACGAAAATCAAAATGAACGGAAAAATTCGTACATTCGTAACTTTTTTTTTGTTGTTGAATTGTTAATTTTCCGTGTCCCTTACAATGGCGCTGCTTAACGTGCCTCGAATGGATTGAATGAAAAAATGTGTACATTCGTAACTTTTTTTTTTTTTTTAAGATTCGTAATTTTCCGTGTCTTTTTTTTTTTTTTACGATTCGTAATTTTCCGTGTCCCTTACAATGGCGCTGCTTAACGTGCTTCGAATGGATTGAACGAAAAAATTCGTACATTCGTAACTTTTTTTTCCGATTCGTAATTTTCCGTGTCTCTTACAATGTAATAATAGCATACACATTACATACACATTATGAATTATGCTCCGATTACGAATCTACGAAAACAATGTTACGAAAGTACGAATAAATCAATCTAACGAAAGTACGAATGTAACTAAATCTACGAAAATACGAATGCGTCCGAATTTCGAATAAACGAAAATGAAACTAACGTAAAAACGAATCAACGAAAAAATAACTCTTACGAAAATACGAATCGTTACGAATACGAACACCGACGACTTACGAAATTACGAATCGTTACGAATCAACGGAAACGAACAGAAACGAAACGAAAATAAACAAATTTTTCTATTGTGCACATGTCTAGAGATCAGAGACTAAGGAGCGCCAAGGAGGAAGGGTCTACAGACCATCTAGGGCAGTGCTTCTCAACCTTCTAGTGCCGTGACCCCTTGATAAAATTCCCCAGGTTGTGGGAACTCCTAACAGTAAAATTATTTTCGTAGCGGGGGTTGTCAGCACCCGAGGCAAGACAAGTAATTTGCGCCCCCAACCCACGGACATTTAGTGCTCCCAGAGTCCCTTCCACTCGTACCGGATGAAAACCCCTCATGGTACATTTTAGGATGTGACACTCTTTCTCTTTGTTCTCCTTTCTTTCCCTTTTATCTCTCTCTATGGTAATTTCTTGTTTTTTTTCTTCCCCATCCCTCTCTCCAGCCATCTTTCTTGTTCTTTCTCTTATTCTTTCTCTCCTTTTTTCCTCTCCCTTCCTTCTCTTACTCCTTGGTGGGGGGTGGGGGGGTTGGGACGAGTGGCAGTGCTGGTGGGAGGTGCTCTTGGTGAAGGTCATCTGCTGATCTGTAGTGGGGACCTTCATTGGCAACGCTAGTCACAGTCTCCGGCTCTGTGGTGTCTGACAGCAGTGACACCTATGCCGAAATCAGGAGATCGGGTCTCCTCCAGCCCCTCCCACTTCACATTCCTCACCAGTCAGCTGACCTCTAGTCTCTACGAAGAGGCTGATTGGGTGGTCGCGGGCTCCAGGAACAGCCCAACTGGACGGCCTGCAAAAAGGTTGGGAGAGCAGTGCGGGATTCAGGAACAGCCCAGGATTCGGTGACCCCTGGCAAATCGTCATTAGACCCCCCCCCCCCCCCAGGTTGAGAACCACCGATCTAGAGGTTTATGTGGAGGATTCAGGTGCTCATTGTCCTCCTGCAGAGAACCTGAGTGTCAATGCTCCCATAACCCTAGGATCATATCCTTTTTCTCAGTATGAGTGGAGGGTTCTGGTTTGCCCGTGGTCACACCATCCTGTGCAGAACTTTCCGTTTAATAAGAGCCCCATATGTGGTGGAAGAGGGAGAGGATTTGGCTCTCTGGTTTAGGAAATCCCTCCTCACCCTCGACCCACATCTCTGACACCTTGAACCAGAACAGCCGCAATGAGAATCACGTCTTCTCTCTCTACTCTACTTAGAGGGTCACATTTGTCTTTTGTTGGTTGGACGCAGAGCCCGATCAGATGGGACGTGGTCCACAAATATTCATGTATGAGGGGTAACATCTCCAGCAATGCGATATGATCATTGTGTAATAGTCCAGGTTGATGTGAAGCACTATAGTGACTAACAGCTTGTGTTCCCCCCTATCAGGAGACGGACCTTTTAGAAGAGGAGAAGTCCACACTGGAGGCGGAGATCGATGAGCTGCAACGACAGAAGGAACAGTTGGAGTTCGCCCTTCTCTCCCATCGATCGACATGCAAACTCCCTTACGAGGACCCTGACCTGCCCTCCAGCGAACCAGCTGTCTCCTTTCCCCACGGAGGACTCCTGCCCTCGTATCCCCCCCAACCGGAGGTATCATTCTCTGTCTGTTTGCCCCCACTACCGGACACAGACTGTGCAATCGGCCCTGGAGCTTACACCTCTTCGTTTGTGTTCACCTCCCCAGAGGGAGGAGCCTGTGGAAGCCGGTACCAGCGCAGCAGCGGAAGTGAGCGCTCATCCTCCGACTCGCTCAGCTCCCCCTCACTCCTGGCACTCTGAGACATAAAGTCCAACACCTCTTCCTGCACTTCCCTCATTCAGCCAACCTTTCCAATCCATGCAGATTGCAAACCACTGCCACCCATCTGACAGATCCTCACCCTTCTCCTCAATCTGTCATTTGCTCTCTTTTCCTCCATCATCCTAATCTTGTGTTTCATCGTGGTCTACTATGCCTCCCGTGGCTTGCTTCCTTCCCTCTACCAGCTATGGAGATCTCTCCATTCCTCTCCTTCTACCAGCTATGGAGATCTCTCCATTCCTCTCCTTCCCTCTACCAGCTATGGAGATCTCTCCATTCCTCTCCTTCCCTCTACCAGCTATGGAGATCTCTCCATTCCTCTCCTTCCCTCTACCAGCTATGGAGATCTCTCCATTCCTCTCCTTCCCTCTACCAGCTATGGAGATCTCTCCATTCCTCTCCTTCCTTCTACCAGCTATGAAGATCTCTCCATTCCTCTCCTTCCCTCTACCAATTATGGAGATCTCTCCATTCCTCTCCTTCCCTCTACCAGCTATGGAGATCTCTCCATTCCTCTCCTTCTACCAGCTATGGAGATCTCTCCATTCCTCTCCTTCCCTCTACCAGCTATGAAGATCTCTCCATTCCTCTCCTTCCCTCTACCAGCTATGGAGATCTCTCCATTCCTCTCCTTCCCTCTACCAACTATGGAGATCTCTCCAGTCCTCTCCTTCCCTCTACCAGCTATGAAGATCTCTCCATTCCTCTCCTTCCCTCTACCAATTATGGAGATCTCTCCATTCCTCTCCTTCCCTCTACCAGCTATGGAGATCTCTCCATTCCTCTCCTTCTACCAGCTATGGAGATCTCTCCATTCCTCTCCTTCTACCAGCTATGGAGATCTCTCCATTCCTCTCCTTCCCTCTACCAGCTATGGAGATCTCTCCATTCCTCTCCTTCCCTCTACCAGCTATGGAGATCTCTCCAGTCCTCTCCTTCCCTCTACCAGCTATGGAGATCTCTCCAGTCCTCTCCTTCTACCAACTATGGAGATCTCTCCATTCCTCTCCTTCCCTCTACCAGCTACGGAGATCTCTCCATTCCTCTCCTTCCCTCTACCAGCTATGGAGATCTCTCCATTCCTCTCCTTCCTTCTACCAGCTATGGAGATCTCTCCATTCCTCTCCTTCCCTCTGCCAGCTATGGAGATCTCTCCATTCCTCTCCTTCCCTCTACCAGCTATGGAGATCTCTCCAGTCCTCTCCTTCCCTCTACCAGCTATGGAGATCTCTCCATTCCTCTCCTTCCCTCTACCAGCTATGGAGATCTCTCCATTCCTCTCCTTCCCTCTACCAGCTATGGAGATCTCTCCAGTCCTCTCCTTCCCTCTACCAGCTATGGAGATCTCTCCAGTCCTCTCCTTCCCTCTACCAGCTATGGAGATCTCTCCATTCCTCTCCTTCCCTCTACCAGCTATGGAGATCTCTCCAGTCCTCTCCTTCCCTCTACCAGCTATGGAGATCTCTCCATTCCTCTCCTTCCCTCTACCAGCTATGGTGATCTCTCCATTCCTCTCCTTCCCTCTACCAGCTATGGAGATCTCTCCATTCCTCTCCTTCCCTCTACCAACTATGGAGATCTCTCCATTCCTCTCCTTCCTTCTACCAGCTATGGAGATCTCTCCATTCCTCTCCTTCCCTCTACCAATTATGGAGATCTCTCCATTCCTCTCCTTCCCTCTACCATCTATGGAGATCTCTCCATTCCTCTCCTTCCCTCTACCAGCTATGGAGATCTCTCCATTCCTCTCCTTCCCTCTACCAGCTATGGAGATCTCTCCATTCCTCTCCTTCCCTCTACCAATTATGGAGATCTCTCCATTCCTCTCCTTCCCTCTACCAATTATGGAGATCTCTCCATTCCTCTCCTTCCCTCTACCAGCTATGGAGATCTCTCCATTCCTCTCCTTCCTTCTACCAGCTATGGAGATCTCTCCATTCCTCTCCTTCCCTCTACCAATTATGGAGATCTCTCCATTCCTCTCCTTCCCTCTACCAGCTATGGAGATCTCTCCATTCCTCTCCCTTCCCTCTACCAGCTATGAAGATCTCCCCATTCCTCTCCTTCCCTCTACCAGCTATGGAGATCTCTCCATTCCTCTCTTTCCCTCTACCAGCTATGGAGATCTCTCCATTCCTCTCCTTCCCTCTACCAGCTATGGAGATCTTTCCATTCCTCTCCTTCCCTCTGCCAGCTATGGAGATCTCTCCAGTCCTCTCCTTCCCTCTACCAGCTATGGAGATCTCTCCATTCCTCTCCTTCCTTCTACCAACTATGGAGATCTCTCCATTCCTCTCCTTCCCTCTACCAGCTATGGAGATCTTTCCATTCCTCTCCTTCCCTCTGCCAGCTATGGAGATCTCTCCAGTCCTCTCCTTCCCTCTACCAGCTATGGAGATCTCTCCATTCCTCTCCTTCCTTCTACCAGCTATGAAGATCTCTCCTTCCCTCTACCAGCTATGGAGATCTCTCCATTCCTCTCTTTCCCTCTACCAGCTATGGAGATCTCTCCATTCCTCTCCTTCCCTCTACCAGCTATGGAGATCTTTCCATTCCTCTCCTTCCCTCTACCAGCTATGGAGATCTCTCCATTCCTCTCCTTCCCTCTACCAGCTATGGAGATCTCTCCATTCCTCTCCTTCCCTCTACCAGCTATGGAGATCTCTCCATTCCTCTCCTTCCCTCTACCAGCTATGGAGATCTCTCCATTCCTCTCCTTCCCTCTACCAGCTATGGAGATCTCTCCATTCCTCTCCTTCCCTCTACCAGCTATGGAGATCTCTCCATTCCTCTCCTTCCCTCTACCAGCTATGGAGATCTCTCCATTCCTCTCCTTCCGTCTACCAGCTATGGAGATCTCTCCATTCCTCTCCTTCCCTCTACCAGCTATGGAGATCTCTCCATTCCTCTCCTTCCCTCTACCAGCTATGGAGATCTCTCCATTCCTCTCCTTCTACCAGCTATGGAGATCTCTCCATTCCTCTCCTTCCCTCTACCAGCTATGGAGATCTCTCCATTCCTCTCCTTCTACCAGCTATGGAGATCTCTCCATTCCTCTCCTTCCCTCTATCAGCTATGGAGATCTCTCCATTCCTCTCCTTCCTTCTACCAGCTATGGAGATCTCTCCATTCCTCTCCTTCCCTCTACCAGCTATGGAGATCTCTCCATTCCTCTCCTTCCCTCTACCAGCTATGGAGATCTCTCCATTCCTCTCCTTCCTTCTACCAGCTATGGAGATCTCTCCATTCCTCTCCTTCCCTCTACCAGCTATGGAGATCTCTCCATTCCTCTCCTTCCCTCTACCAGCTATGGAGATCTCTCCATTCCTCTCCTTCCTTCTACCAGCTATGGAGATCTCTCCATTCCTCTCCTTCCCTCTACCAGCTATGGAGATCTCTCCAGTCCTCTCCTTCCCTCTACCAGCTATGGAGATCTCTCCATTCCTCTCCTTCCCTCTACCAGCTATGGAGATCTCTCCATTCCTCTCCTTCCCTCTACCATCTATGGAGATCTCTCCATTCCTCTCCTTCCCTCTACCAACTATGGAGATCTCTCCAGTCCTCTCCTTCCCTCTACCAGCTATGGAGATCTCTCCATTCCTCTCCTTCCTTCTACCAGCTATGGAGATCTCTCCATTCCTCTCCTTCCCTCTACCATCTATGGAGATCTCTCCATTCCTCTCCTTCCTTCTACCAATTATGGAGATCTCTCCATTCCTCTCCTTCCTTCTACCAGCTATGGAGATCTCTCCATTCCTCTCCTTCCCTCTACCAGCTATGGAGATCTCTCCATTCCTCTCCTTCCTTCTACCAATTATGAAGATCTCTCCATTCCTCTCCTTCCTTGCAGCCCATTGGTCATTGGCCGACCTCTTCCTCTTTTTCTCTGTCTCACTTTCTTTACACATAAAATCCCGTCCCAGCCCCCACCCTGCATTGTCCTCATCCCCGATTCTACATTCCCACTCTTCATGTCCGGCTCCAGGTCTGCTCCTCTTCTGTCATTTCACAACCTGCTTTTCCATCTCTCGTCTTCTCTTCCTATCATTCTCCATGTCACCCCTTCTCCATTCATCATCATCCTTGTATCTGTGAACATTCATGACCCCCCCCTCCCCCTCCCCCCCCCACGATGGACGTGTGTGGTGGGCTGAGCGCTGTCAAGAAGTTTCCTCCTTGCTACATTCCACTTCAAGGACCAACTTCAGGAACTTCACCCAAGCGAACACCCAGGACCGGGACCAAGTGGACCTCCTCAGGGCGTGACCAAGGAGGGCGTGACCAATGATGTGAGATGGGGTGTGATGGGGAGTGGGGTCAATATGTATCAGACCAGAGAGGGGGATATAGGCCGCGCATGCAGCAGCTCATGTCAGTCCACTCCTGTGGAGTGGCCCTTAGAGACTATGGACAAAAGGGCACTACACTCTCTACTGGTTTCTTAGCGTCCCCTGCAGGTCACAGGGTGTACTGCATTTTTTTTGGCAGCAGCGTAGACCAACCTGTTCTATGAAAATGTGATTTGCTCCTAATTAGTATTCTCAAAGAGAACCTGTCAGAAGAGGCTTTGCCATTACTTTCTGAAAATGCTAGTTGCCTGGCTGTTTCTTTGGGGGTCTATTTATCAATGTTTTCCCTCAAGATTCACACATTTTTCACATAAGATTCAATTAGAAGGAGCTGTAACTCCTGGTTGTGAACATTGATAAACGGACCCACAGCGAGGACGCGGGTCAGAAGTCCTTCCTTGTTCTGGGTCAATGACTCAAAGTCCCGGAGACCCCGACCAGCCGGCTGCTTTTCAGAAGAGCTTAGTAATGGCGGCCCTGCCCCTTTAATCTTTCACTGTGACCACGCCTGCAGCCATACTGGCCCCGCCTCCGGCGCTGTGCCGTATATTTTCGTATTTTGTATACAGAGTCAGTCTGTAGATCTCCGGTGCCTGGACTTTGTATTGTACATGTGGAACCAACCGGATGGAGGAGCCGGGTGGCTGCCAGGGTGGACTTTGCCAGCACTTATCGCCCTCTGATCAGCTTTATTGATTAGGAGCCAATGAGGTCTCAGCACTTATCGCCCCCTCTGATCAGCTTTATTGATTAGGAGCCAATGAGGTCTCAGCACTTATCGCCCTCTGATCAGCTTTATTGATTAGGAGCCAATGAGGTCTCAGCACTTATCGCCCCCTCTGATCAGCTTTATTGATTAGGAGCCAATGTGAACTCAGCACTTATCGCCCTTTAATCAGATTACCGATTAGGAGCCAATGAGGTCTTCGTATATGACCCCTTGTGATCAGATTATTATTAGGAGCCAATGAGGTCTCAGCACTTATCTCCCTCTAATCAGATTATTGATTAGGAGCCAGTCAGGTCTTAGTACATCACCTCTTCTCATCAGATTATTGATTAGGAGCCAATGAGGTCTCAGCACTTATCTCCCTCATATCAAATTAATGATTAGGAGCCAATGAGGTCTCAGTACATGACCCCTTCTGATAACATTATTGATTAGGTGCCAATGAGGTCTTAGTACATGACCCCTTCTGATCAGATTATTAATTAGGAGCCAATGAGAACTCAGCACTTATCGCCCTCTAATCAGATTATTGATTAGGAGCCAATGAGGTCTCAGTACATGACCCCTTCTGAGAAAAATTATTGATTAGGTGCCAATGAGGTCTCATTACATGAGGTCTTGTGCATGACCCCTTCTGATCAGATTATTGATTAGAAGCCAATGAGGTCTCAGCACTTATCTCCCTCGGATCAGATTATTAATTAGGACCCAATGAAACCTCAGCACTTATCGCCCTCTAATCAGATTATTGATTAGGCGCCAATAAGGTCTCAGTACTTATCTCCCTCTGATCAAATTATTGATTAGGTGCCAATGAGGTCTTAGTACATGACCCTTTCTAACCAGATTATTGATTCAGAGCCAATGAGGTCTCAGCATTTATCTCCCTCTTATCAAATTAATGATTAGGAGCCATTGAGGTCTCAGTACATGACCCCTTCTGGGAAAAATTATTGATTAAGTGCCAATGGGGTCTCATTACATGACCCCCTTCTGATCAGATTATTGATAAGGAGCCAATGAGGTCTCAGCGCTTATCTCCTTCTGATCAGATTATTGATTAGGAGCCAATAAGTTCTCAGCACATATGCCCCTATGATCAGACTGATGATCAAGGCTGATATTAAAATATTGATTAGGAGCCAATGAGGTCTCAACACTTATTGCCCTCTGATGAAATTATTGATTAGGAACCAGTGAGATCTCAGCACTTGTCTCCCTCTGTTCAAATTGCTGGTCGAGACGGAGATGAGATTATTGATTAAGAGCCAATGAGGTCTTAGTACATATCTCCCCCTATGATCAGACTGATGGTCATGGCTGAGATCAGAATATTGATTAGGAACCAATGAGGTCTCAGCACTTATCTCCTTCTGGTCAGATTATTGATTAGGGGCCAATTAGATCTCAGCACATAATCCCCTCTGTTCATATTGCTGGTCAAGGCTGAAATGAGATTACCGATTAGGAGCCAATGAGGTCTCAGCACTTGTCTCCCTCCTATCAGATTGCCGGTCAAGGCTGAGATCGGAATATTATTTGATATAATGACTCAAGTGGGGTCTCGGCAGCACCAGAACTGACATTCGATGAGTCGAAGGTGTGTCAGCCAGAGATCGAGGTGCAATGACCCTTACTACCGGATTGTCTGTATGTGTGTGGCGCTATATACAGCACATACACATTGTATACGCACACACACAGTTTTATAAAGAGCAATAGCCATATTTTTCTATATATTTTATTATATATATATGAGGCTTATTTATAGATGTATATTATATATATAAAGATATATAGTGAAAGTAATGTTATGTACATACGTACAGACAGAACATAACGCGAGAGTGTATATATCTATTTCCTAATATATTTTTGGATGTTATATAAGTTTTATATATATAGAAATATTTATATACACAGAGAGGTTCTCCTATTCAGTGGTATCTATTGGTCGGTGAACCGTCGCTGGTTACAATGTATACAACTCGAGGGTTCATTTTAGCACTGGAACTGGAAAATGAAACATTGTTGCCGCCTAAAGAAACGCCTTCCTGTGGCAGCCAATCATCTTTCAGCAGTTCTGATAGAAGGTGATTGGCTCCCGACACTGCCTATTAGAGGAGGAATGTGACACTACAGGGGCGGCCCAAAGGAACGTCATTGCTCCGCCCAGGCAAGCAGCTCCTCGGGGGTGGAGACTAGCGCCATGTCGTCTATTGGGGGTGACAAACTGAGGGCCGAAAAAAAGATGAACTCCACTCAGAACCAAAACTCAATACTGTCCAACGGCAGCCGGTGCCGGCGCTGCAATAGTCCCCCGAACTGAACATTAAACATCAGTTCCTGGAGTAGAGGGACATGTGGGTGTACGGGGGATGTGGGCTGGGTGGTTCTCCATGGGGCCCGGCTGGACGCAGTCAGAGGCTAATGGTGCTGACAGGGGCGGACTGACAACTCATGGGGCCCCCGGCAATAGGAGATTATGGGGCCCCCGGGCAATAGGAGATTATGGGGCCCCCGGGCAATAGGAGATTATGGGGCCCCCGGGCAATAGGAGATTATGGTGCCCCCGGGCAATAGGAGATTATGGGGCCCCCGGGCAATAGGAGATTATGGGGCCCCCGGGCAATAGGAGATTATGGGGCCCCCGGGCAATAGGAGATTATGGGGCCCCCGGACAATAGGAGATTATGGGGCCCCCGGGCAATAGGAGATTATGGGGCCCCCGGGCAATAGGAGATTATGGGGCCCCCGGGCAATAGGAGATTATGGGGCCCCCGGGCAATAGGAGATTATGGGGCCCCCGGACAATAGGAGATTATGGGGCCCCCGGGAAATAGGAGATTATGGTGCCCCCGGACAATAGGAGATTATGGTGCCCCCTGGCAATAGGAGATTATGGTGCCCCCGGGCAATAGGAGATTATGGGGCCCCCGGGCAATAGGAGATTATGGTGCCCCCGGACAATAGGAGATTATGGTGCCCCCGGACAATAGGAGATTATGGGGCCCCCGGGCAATAGGAGATTATGGGGCCCCCGGGCAATAGGAGATTATGGTGCCCCCGGGCAATAGGAAATTATGGTGCCCCCGGGCAATAGGAGATTATGGGCCCCCCCCCCTGAGAAAAAAAAGTCTATTTAGGACTAAATATTGACTGGAGTTCTTCTTTAATCCCCAGCAGCAGCAGCGGCGGCGGCGGTGGCGTCGGAGGTGGCGGTTTTATCTGTCTGTACGTGTGAGGATGATTGCACCTTTCTCAGCAGAGTGGACGAGGATACAGATCTATGTAAAGAGAGGAGGGGGGGAGGGGACCACGCTGGGCGCACACACTTTTTCCTGTTACTGTATTAGTGATATTGTGTAAGTAAAAGAAATGACTATAGAAACATATATATATATATATTTTTTGACTTCATTATAGTATATAGGTCTTTATGGAACTGTAATAAATAAAAAAAAACTTCAATAAAACTCCGCCCATGGTCGTGTCATTCTTCTGGTAACAGCCAATGGGGAGTCGGCACCCTGCATTCGGCTATCACCAACCTCTACTGTACGTGTCCCGCCCAGCATGGCGTCTACAGGCTGCGTACACCGAGCGATATATCACCCGATCATTACCAGCCTGATAATGATCACACCGGACTCCGCCCCCGAGGAGTGCAAATAAATCAGACAAAACCTCATTCTCCCAATAAATGAGTACAAAAAATATTATTCCTCCAGCACAAGACTACACGCAGTGTTATTCCCCCAGCACAAGACTACACGCAGCGTTATTCCTCCAGCACAAGACTACACGCAGCGTTATTCCCCCAGCACAAGACTACACGCAGCGTTATTCCCCCAGCACAAGACTACACGCAGCGTTATTCCCCCAGCACAAGACTACACGCAGCGTTATTCCCCCAGCACAAGACTACACGCAGCGTTATTCCCCCAGCACAAGACTACACGCGACATTCTTCCCCCAGCACAAGACTACACGCAGCGTTATTCCTCCAGCACAAGACTACACGCAGCGTTATTCCCCCAGCACAAGACTACACGCAGCGTTATTCCCCCAGCACAAGACTACACGCAGCGTTATTCCCCCAGCACAAGACTACACGCAGCGTTATTCCTCCAGCACAAGACTACACGCAGCGTTATTCCTCCAGCACAAGACTACACGCAGCGTTATTCCTCCAGCACAAGACTACACGCAGCGTTATTCCCCCAGCACAAGACTACACGCAGCGTTATTCCCCCAGCACAAGACTACACGCAGCGTTATTCCCCCAGCACAAGACTACACGCAGCGTTATTCCCCCAGCACAAGACTACACGCAGCGTTATTCCCCCAGCACAAGACTACACGCGGCGTTATTCCCCCAGCACAAGACTACACGCAGCGTTATTCCCCCAGCACAAGACTACACGCAGCGTTATTCCCCCAGCACAAGACTACACGCAGCGTTATTCCCCCAGCACAAGACTACACGCAGCGTTATTCCCCCAGCACAAGACTACACGCAGCGTTATTCCCCCAGCACAAGACTACACGCGGCGTTATTCCCCCAGCACAAGACTACACGCGGCGTTATTCCTCCAACACAAGACTACACGCAGCGTTATTCCCCCAGCACAAGACTACACGCAGCGTTATTCCTCCAGCACAAGACTACACGCAGCGTTATTCCCCCAGCACAAGACTACAAGCAGTGTTATTCCCCCAGCACAAGACTACACACAGCGTTATTCCCCCAGCACAAGACTACACGCAGCGTTATTCCCCCAGCACAAGACTACACACAGCGTTATTCCCCCAGCACAAGACTACACGCAGCGTTATTCCCCCAGCACAAGACTACACGCAGCGTTATTCCTCCAGCACAAGACTACACGCAGCGTTATTCCCCCAGCACAAGACTACACGCAGCGTTATTCCCCCAGCACAAGACTACACGCAGCGTTATTCCTCCAGCACAAGACTACACGCAGCGTTATTCCCCCAGCACAAGACTACACGCAGCGTTATTCCCCCAGCACAAGACTACACGCAGCGTTATTCCTCCAGCACAAGACTACACGCAGCGTTATTCCTCCAGCACAAGACTACACGCAGCGTTATTCCCCCAGCACAAGACTACACGCAGCGTTATTCCTCCAGCACAAGACTACACGCGGCGTCATTCCCCCAGCACAAGACTACACGCAGCGTTATTCCTCCAGCACAAGACTACACGCAGCGTTATTCCCCCAGCACAAGACTACACGCAGCGTTATTCCTCCAGCACAAGACTACACGCAGCGTTATTCCCCCAGCACAAGACTACACGCAGCGTTATTCCCCCAGCACAAGACTACACGCAGTGTTATTCCCCCAGCACAAGACTACACGCAGCGTTATTCCCCCAGCACAAGACTACACGCAGCGTTATTCCTCCAGCACAAGACTACACGCAGCATTATTCCTCCAGCACAAGACTACAGGACATGGGTTTTTTCAGCACAGTGTTATGAAGCGTTCTCTGATCGTATTTCAGGAGGAAGTCCCCTCTGAGCTGTTAAAAGTTCAGATATTTATATCTCCAGTCATTTTATTAGGTTGTGCAGACTCAGGAATCCGGCATGAAGAGCCGCTGATCCCTACAGATGGAAGAAAGCGCTCGCTCTATAGGAATGTACAGTGGTTCTCCATCGCCTCCTTCTGGAATGTTCTGGAAATACTGATATCATCCGGTTATCCACATAAATGTTAACCCCAAACATCCCAAATTCTTTTCATTTTTTCAAATCTCCAGAAACAATATAGACATTGATCATTTCCTGGGGACCACATACAGAGGGAATCCTCAATGAGGAATCCTGGAATCCCACTTCCTCTTCCAGTCTAAATCCATACAGTGGGGGTGAGTCTCAAGATTTGGACTCCGCGGTCCCCTTCCCTAGATGACCCCCCCAATTCTCTACTTCTGGAATCTTCATCTTAGAAGGAAGAATCTCACCAAATGTGAATTCCCACGCATTCTACCTTCAGATTTATACCAGTCCAGTACAAAAAATGTGATTTGATGGCAGAATGTACAATGCACATGCAGGGGCGGACTGACCATTCGGCCACTCGGGCACTGGGCCACTAGGGGGCCCCATCAGGGTTGCCAGCCTCAGTAAAACCAGGGACAGTATGTAAAAATCTGTGTTTTTTTTTACATCTGTTTCTGAAATGTCCCTTACCGACATCCTTTTGGTATAAAAATCCCGAGATTATATCTGCCCCGCCTCTCCAGTACCTTCTCAGCCAATAGAAACATGTCTGTGTATACTGTGTGTGTTTATACTGTGTCTGGCCCCATAATCTCTGATTGCCCGGGGGCCCCATAATCTCTGATTGCCCGGGGGCCCCATAATCTCCTATTGCCCGGGGGGCCCCATGAGTTGTCAGTCCGCCCCTGGGAGAGAGTAGTCAGGGGAAGGAGGGAAGCAACTTTGTGTCACCATTTTATTTCTAACAAAACCCCAAAAATATCATTTGGAATTTAACTTCAGAATCAAATTTATTAAATTTGACTTTTCCCACCTTTAAAGGAACCCACAAAAATAACTTTCAGGGAACCCCTCCTAAAAACGACTATATCTACAACTCCTGATACATTAAGGTGATGGGCAAGAGAAGGACGCCCCTCACACTTGTGGTCATTGGGGACAATCCCCCCCCCCCCCCTTACAGACTGCTACAAAGATGAATGGTGTCCGTGGGAACTTATCTGAGACGCGGAAATTGTTTGTTGTTCAATGAACCCCTAGCAACCTCTTCCATGGAACCCTGGTTGAGGAACCCTGTATTAAATGTATGTTAGCAGGTGCAGCTAGCCAGTGTGCCAGGAGGTCGCCTGTGCTAAAATAGAGTGGTAAAGGGAACTCTGTAACTGGGTGTTAGGTCCCCCTTTTAGAGAAAACCTTCTTCTAGTGATGTCAGGGTGGAGTTAGTACCCATTAGACATGTGCACAACAAAAAAAATGTGTTTATTTTCGTTTTGTTTTTTTTTGTTTCCGAAAATTTTTTTTTTATTTTCGTTTCGTTTTTTTCGTTTCCGTTGATTCGTAACGATTCGTAAATTCATAAGTCGTCGGTGTTCGTATTCGTAACGATTCGTACATTCGTAAGAGTTATTTTTTCGTTGATTCGTTTTTTCGTTAGTTTAATTTTCGTTTATTAGTTTATTCGAAATTCGGACGCATTCGTATTTATTCGTACATTCGTAACATTCGTAGATTCGTAATCGGAGCATAATTCATAATTTTATGTAATGTGTATGCTATTATTACATTTTAAGAGACGCGGAAAATTACGAATTGAAAAAAAAAGTTACGAATGTACGAATTTTTTTTCGTTCAATCCATTCGAAGCACATTAAGCAGCGCCATTGTAAGAGACACGGAAAATGACGAATCGAAAAAAAAAAAAAAAAAGTTACGAATGTACGAATGTTTTCGTTCATTTTCATTTTCGTTGTTCCTGTTTTCGTTCTTCGGATTTTCTTCATTCGTACATTCGTTGTTTCTAATTTGTTTTTTCGGATTTTCATTGTTTTTCGGATTCGTTCGATTACAACGATTCGTTGATCGGCTTCGTTCAATTTGAACGATTCATTAAAATTTTTTTAGAATCGCTCGTTCATTCGTATGAAAACGAACGAACGAAAATAACGAAAAAAAGCTGAAAAAAAACCGAAACGAATTGCACATGTCTAGTACCCATATAAATGCCAGAATGGGAGACAAACACCTCAGTAGACATGTGCGATTAGTTTCGTACGAATCCGAATTACGAATTTTTACGAATACGAATTCTGTACGAAATTTCGTTTACGAATTTCGGATCCAAATTATGCAAATCCAAACTACCAAATGATGAATTTCAACTAATATGAAAGAAATTATAGCGGATATAACGAATGATTCGAATGAATTTGAGATTCAGTATAACGAATTATCCGAAAACGTATTAACGTTACATAACACAAGTCTATTGTTCACCAATCACTCAGAGGAAGTACGAAATATGAAATTTCGTATTCGTAAACTAAATTTCGGATTTCGTACTTCCTCTGAGTGATTGGTGAACAATAGACTTGTGTTATGTAACGTTAATACGTTTTCGGATAATTCGTTATTATTCGTAGAGTGTCGATATTCGTAACAATTCGTAACGATTCGTAACGATTTGTACAAATCCGAATTAAATTTCGTACACGAATTATAAAAAAATTTTTATACGAAATGTAACGGAACGAAACGGAACAAATTTTTTTGACGGCTCCCATGTCTACACCTCAGAGCTGTTCTTTATATAGTCAGTTACTGCCAAGGGCCTTTAACAGGGCTGAAGCCCTGGGTGAGGTAGTTCAACACCCAGTAGGACCGGCTGTAGTTGCCCTGATTCCTTTTACGGGCTGTCGTGGACGGTAAACGGGATGCAGAAGGCCTTTTAGGCCAGGCTAAGTGTCCTCTGAGTTGAGTTACTGGTGACACCTGGAAATCAGTGTGTCCTCTGGCATTGTGCCCGCCTGAGCAGATCCAGAGGATGGGACATGCAGAAATACAGGTACACTAATGAGGAGCATCGTTTAGAAGCTGAATGCTGAGGACTTGGTATACATGGGAGACGTGGTCCCAACTTTGTGATGTTCCCAAGGAAACATATTTCCTGTGTGAAAATTATTTTATTCTTTAATGTTAAAGGCCCAGAGTCACAAATCTCATGAGCATAAGTTTGGCATAATATGGGGAAGGGATACAACCACCGGGAGGGGGGAGGGGGGGTAGCTGCTCTATCAAAGAAGAAGTGGGGCAGAGACTTGAGCAGTTTGGTGCCACTATACCGACCCTCGTAGTGCCCCTTACAGATTAAACAGAAGCTTTGGTACCCCTCAAAACATCAGATTCATCAATGAAAAACTCCAAAATGTCCTTATTTAATTAGTGAGTTTCGTATTGTCAGCAGATGACCGCCTAAAGTTCCAAACACTTCCAACTGGCCCGCCACCCTTCCAATGTCCCCTTATCTCAATAGGAACCACAATCTCCAGAAATTACTTCAATAAATCTTATGAAAAGGTGTGAAATACACAATAGAAAATGAGGAGACAGAATATTCTTTATGTACACTTTGAAGGAACTTCCAAAAAGTTCCAGAAATTACCATCATCCTTCCAACTATATCATTGGAGGAGGTCTTCTTCCATCTATATCATTGGAGGAGGTCTTCTTCCATCTATATCATTGGAGGAGGTCTTCTTCCATCTATATCATTGGAGGAGGTCTCCTTCCATCTATATCATTGGAGGAGGTCTCCTTCCATCTATATCATTGGAGGAGGTCTTCTTCCATCTATATCATTGGAGGAGGTCTTCTTCCATCTATATCATTGGAGGAGGTCTTCTTCCATCTTCTTCCATCTATATCATTGGAGGAGGTCTCCTTCCATTGATATCATTGGAGGAGGTCTCCTTCCATCGATATCATTGGAGGAGGTCGATATCATTGGAGGAGGTCTCCTTCCATCGATATCATTGGAGGAGGTCTTCTTCCATTGATATCATTAGAGGAGGTCTTCTTCCATCGATATCATTGGAGGAGGTCTCCTTCCATCTATATCATTGGAGGAGGTCTTCTTCCATTGATATCATTAGAAGAGGTCTCCTTCCATCTATATCATTGGAGGAGGTCTCCTTCCATCTATATCATTGGAGGAGGTCTCCTTCCATCTATATCATTGGAGGAGGTCTCCTTCCATGTATATCATTGGAGGAGGTCTCCTTCCATCGATATCATTGGAGGAGGTCTTCTTCCATCGATATCATTGGAGGAGGTCTTCTTCCATCGATATCATTGGAGGAGGTCTCCTTCCATCTATATCATTGGAGGAGGTCTCCTTCCATCTATATCATTAGAGGAGGTCTTCTTCCATTGATATCATTGGAGGAGGTCTTCTTCCATTGATATCATTGGAGGAGGTCTTCTTCCATCTATATCATTGGAGGAGGTCTCCTTCCATTGATATCATTAGAGGAGGTCTTCTTCCATTGATATCATTGGAGGAGGTCTCCTTCCATCTATATCATTGAAGGAGGTCTTCTTCCATCGATATCATTGAAGGAGGTCTTCTTCCATCGATATCATTGGAGGAGGTCTCCTTCCATCTATATCATTGGAGGAGGTCTTCTTCCATCGATATCATTGGAGGAGGTCTCCTTCCATCTATATCATTGGAGGAGGTCTCCTTCCATCTATATCATTGGAGGAGGTCTCCTTCCATCTATATCATTGGAGGAGGTCTCCTTCCATCTATATCATTGGAGGAGGTCTTCTTCCATTGATATCATTGGAGGAGGTCTCCTTCCATCTATATCATTGGAGGAGGTCTCCTTCCATCGATATCATTGGAGGAGGTCTTCTTCCATCGATATCATTGGAGGAGGTCTGCTTCCATCTATATCATTGGAGGAGGTCTTCTTCCATCGATATCATTGGAGGAGGTCTCCTTCCATCTATATCATTGGAGGAGGTCTCCTTCCATCTATATCATTGGAGGAGGTCTCCTTCCATCAATATCATTGGAGGAGGTCTTCTTCCATCTATATCATTGGAGGAGGTCTCCTTCCATCTATATCATTGGAGGAGGTCTCCTTCCATCTATATCATTGGAGGAGGTCTTCTTCCATCGATATCATTGGAGGAGGTCTCCTTCCATCTATATCATTGGAGGAGGTCTCCTTCCATCTATATCATTGGAGGAGGTCTCCTTCCATCTATATCATTGGAGGAGGTCTCTATGTTCTCTGACACAGACACTGGGACTAAGGCCAGTCAAAAACCAAACATTCTGACGATTGAAAAACGAAAATTGGCGCATACGATTGTGCCATCATTTCTTTTGGTTTTCTAAAATAAATCCAGCATGTTTAATCAGGCACTTTCAATTGCGTCATGAAAATCGTGCGTCACAGCTGGCACACCAACCAAAAACAAACAGCCTGACGATCAACAAGAATTTTTGTTCGGTTTTTGACTTGTCTATGGCCTGCATAAGAGTTGATAAGCAGGCAGCACTGAAGGATCACAGGGCAGTACAGAGTACAACCCAAGCTGGCCGGTGTGAATGGAGACACCCAGAAATTGAGAACAGGTACACAGAGACACACAGGACAGCTGGGGGTGAGTAGCAATGCAAAGAGACAATCAGGAATCTCTAGGAGCAGGTAGAGTTGCACAGGGACACTGAACAGGAAACAGACTAGAAATACACTGGGGGACACTGAAGCAGACTGCAGACACAGGTGTGCTAATGAATAGAAAGCAGAGACTCCAAGGAGATCATAGAGAGGCAGGAAGGCTAAAAGATGGAAGATCTACACAAGGGGAACCGGGGGACAAAAACACTGGAGTGCACAACAGTCCCTGAAAACACACTGGGAGACTCTGGGAACACTGGGGGTATAGAGATCACACTGGAAGACTCTGGGAACACTTGGGGTACAGAGATCACACTGGGAGACTCTGGGAATACTGGGGGTACAGAGATCACACTGGAAGACTCTGGGAACACTTGGGGTACAGAGATCACACTGGAAGACTCTGGGAACATTTTGGGTACAGAGACCACATTGGAAGACTCTGGGAACACTTGGGGTACAGAGATCACACTGGAAGACTCTGGGAACACTTGGGGTACAGAGATCACACTGGAAGACTCTGGGAACACTTGGGGTACAGAGACCACACTGGGAACACTGGGGGTACAGAGATCACACTGGAAGACTCAGGGAACACTGGGGGTACAGAGATCACACTGGAAGACTCAGGGAACACTGGGGGTACAGAGATCACACTGGAAGACTCAGGAAACACTGGGGGTATAGAGATCACGCTGGAACAATGGGGGGTCCAGCCACAGGAGATTACTGGAAGTCTCTCAGAACATAAAATACTAGGAGTCTCTTGTAATTTTCTCAGGAAGCCAGGGGCACTATTAAATGTCTCTACTAGGAATCTTCTCCACTGGGAATCACGGGGGACACTAGGAATCTTCTCCATTGGGAATCACGGGGGACACTAGGAATCTTCTCCACTGGGAATCACGGGGGACACTAGGAATCTTCACTAGGAATTAGGGGGGATACTAGGAATCTTCTCCACTGGGAATCGCGGGGGACACTAGGAATCTTCTCCACTAGGAATTAAGGGGGACACTAGGAATCTTCTCCACTAGGAATTAAGGGGGATACTAGGAATCTTCTCCACTGGGAATCACGGGGGACACTAGGAATCTTCTCCACTGGGAATTAGGGGGGATACTAGGAATCTTCTCCACTGGGAATCACGGGGGACACTAGGAATCTTCTCCACTAGGAATTAAGGGGGACACTAGGAATCTTCTCCACTAGGAATTAAGGGGGATACTAGGAATCTTCTCCACTAGGAATTACGGGGGACACTAGGAATCTTCTCCACTAGGAATTAGGGGGGATACTAGGAATCTTCTCCACTGGGAATCACGGGGGACACTAGGAATCTTCTCCACTAGGAATTAAGGGGGACACTAGGAATCTTCTCCACTAGGAATTAAGGGGGATACTAGGAATCTTCTCCACTGGGAATCACGGGGGACACTAGGAATCTTCTCCACTAGGAATTAGGGGGAATACTAGGAATCTTCTCCACTGGGAATCATGGGGGACACTAGGAATCTTCTCCACTAGGAATTAAGGGGGACACTAGGAATCTTCTCCACTAGGAATTAAGGGGGACACTAGGAATCTTCTCCACTAGGAATTAAGGGGGATACTAGGAATCTTCTCCACTGGGAATCACGGGGGACACTAGGAATCCTCTCCGCTAGAAATCACAGGGGACACTAGGAATCTTCTTCACTTGAAATCAGGATGGACACTAGGAATCTTCTTCACTTGAAATCAGGGGGGACACAAGGAATCCTCTTCACTTGAAATCAGGGGGGACACAAGGAATCTTCTCCACTAGGAATCACATGAGACAATAAGAGTCCTCTGCACAGCAGGTGGATACCTGTCCTGAACACAAGTGTAGTGGGATATCAGGTACCAGCAGAACTGTCACGAGGGCCACTTACCTGATGTGAGACCGAAGTAGTGGAGAGGCCTCCCTTGCACCTCGGGTCCTTGAAGCCTCTGGAGATGGAGACAGAGACTTGATGGACACCGAGTGGCACAGGTGCCAGGGGTGCGGAGCACCGTGCAAGCCTTAGTCTGAGATCCGAGCCGAGGTCAAGTCCAGTTTGGCAACGAAGTATAAAAGGGTTAATCAGAAGAAGAATGGTCGAGATCTAAGCCGGGGTCGGTTCCAATCTGGCAGCTGAGTACAAAAGGGGAAAAGAAGTGGAATGGTTAAGGTACAAATCCGAGGTCAATCAAGCAGCAATCAAGAGTAGACAAATAGGTTTCCAGGCCACAACAAGTCTCCACACACTAGCACAGGAACAAGGTGGGACTGAAGATAATCCAGCAATTTGGCAGTGTCTGGGCTGGGCTTATATAGGGAAGTTTGAGGTCACTTCCTGTGCGCCTCCTGGGCATTTTCCTGCCTTTTTCCATCAGGTTGAGGTCACTTCCTGTGCGCCTCCTGGGCATTTTCCTGACTTTTTCCATCAGGTTGAGGTCACTTCCTGTGCGCCTCCTGGGCATTTTCCAGCCTTTTTCCATCAGGTTGAGGTCACTTCCTGTGCGCCTCCTGGGCATTTTCCAGTATTTTTATATCAGGTCTTCTGCGCAGGTGCGGGTTGGCGCACTGAGGCCTCTTTGGCGTATGCTCAGTTGGCACGGATTTCCTCTTGCGGCAACGCGCCATTGGTGCCTGCATAGTAAGCCCTGGACTCTTACAAGAACCTTGCATGTTCGAGGCATGGAACTAAGTGTACCCGAATATCTGGGATAAATGACTTTATGAAATGTTCTAGTGAAAAAACATCCAAACATGTGAAGAATTGTGAAGAACTATAACAGACCTGTGAATTCTGGGAGGATCCTCATGTCGCAGAGTCTAATTATAATTGTAATCACTGTATATCTCTGACATATACCGTAGAGAATGTCATTGAGCCATAAAAAATAGGCGTGGTACATCACCGGTTTCATAACCCTATGTGGGATAAAGATCATCCAGTCCACTAATGAAGAACAATGCACACACCATGGAGAGCAGACAATGGTGGACAACATTCACATATATCAACTGGGAGAAAGGAGACACCATGTCTAACCATGAAGTGCTACGTCTGCCCAAGTTCAGGGAGTCCCGAAGCAAAAAAAGAAAGAAGAGAAATGAGCAGAGGGATTGCATGACAGGGGTGGACAGTAGGACAGCAAGAAAAGAATAGTGTAGGTAACTCTTTAAGGCAGGTGGCATTGCTAGGGGCTGGGAGGGGTCCCGGGAAGTTTAGGGGGAGGGGTGATCAGTGAGGGTCCTGTCGGGAGCAGTGTTGCCAACCGCCCGTATATTCACGGGCAGCCCGTGACTTTCACCCCATTTTCGGGGCGCCCGTGAATGTCCGTTACGGGCAGCCGTTGCGCATGTGCCGTTACGAAGCGTGCAGGACTCGGGAAAGATCGTACAAGCTTGGCTGGACGGCGCATGCGCAGTAAAGTAATGTCGCCGCCTGGCGCCATATTTAAATGGAAGCCGCCACTCGTTCTCGGCAGTTCAGCACAGGGGGAGCGCAACAGTGCAGAGAGGAGCCATCTCCTGCCCGCAGCCTCTGACCATCTCCTGCCCGCAGCCTCTAACCATCTCCTGCCGCAGCCTCTGACCATCTCCTGCCCACAGCCTCTGACCATCTCCTGCCTGCAGCCTCTGACCTTCTCCTGCCCGCAGCCTCTGACCATTTCCTGTTACTGTCCGCAGCCTCTGACCATCTCCTGTACCATGTCCGCAGCCTCTGACCATCTCCTGTACCATGTCCGCAGCCTCTGACCATCTCCTGTACCATGTCCGCAGCCTCTGACCATCTCCTGTACCATGTCCGCAGCCTCTGACCATCTCCTGTACCATGTCCGCAGCCTCTGACCATCTTCTGTTCCTGTCCGCAGCCTCTGACCATCTCCTGCACCATGTCCGCAGCCTCTGACCATCTCCTGCACCATGTCCGCAGCCTCTGATCATCTCCTGTACCATGTCCGCAGCCTCTGACCATCTCCTGTACCATGTCCGCAGCCTCTGACCATCTCCTGTACCATGTCCGCAGCCTCTGACCATCTCCTGTACCATGTCCGCAGCCTCTGACCATCTCCTGTACCATGTCCGCAGCCTCTGACCATCTCCTGTACCATGTCCGCAGCCTCTGACCATCTCCTGTACCATGTCCGCAGCCTCTGACCATCTCCTGTACCATGTCCGCAGCCTCTGACCATCTCCTGTACCATGTCCGCAGCCTCTGACCATCTCCTGTACCATGTCCGCAGCCTCTGACTATCTCCTGTACCATGTCCGCAGCCTCTGACCATCTCCTGTACCATGTCCGCAGCCTCTGACCATTTCCTGTACCATGTCCGCAGCCCCTGACTATTTCCTACACCATGTCTGCAGTCTCTGAGGGGGAGTCCGGAGAGGAGTCATGAGTGGGAGCGTCGCCAGGCTCATGGGGGTCATGGGAGAAGTCAGACGTTTGTGGACTGTGAAGAGGAGACCATAGGAAAACCAGAGCCGCCAAGCTGGAGCCATCTGACTGAGCCCTGCACAATGCACCTGAGGGGAGGTCAGTGACAGCACCGCCAGGCCAGTCTGTGGGGGTTTGCTGATGTAAGGGGAGTAAATACAATAATGTAAGGGGCACTGATATAAAGGTTCCCCTCTATATTAGTAACTCCCATTACCTTAGTGTATTCACTCTGCGGAAGGTGGTCTCTAGTCACCAGAGTGCCCCCCACATCACAGTTTCTGGCATTCCCCTTTACATCAGAGTCTGCAGGATTGCCCCTTACAGTGAAAGGCTAATGCTGCAGACCCCGATGTAAGTGGGAACTTTGATGTAAAGGGAATGCAGTGGACTCTGATATAAGGTGGTCTCTGGTCACCAGGGCCCCCCTCTACATCAAAGTCCCCCTTAGATCATGCTCTGCGGTTGCGGCCCCTGGAGCGCTTCAGTCCAGGCCCCTCCCCCAGAGCTCAGCGGCACTCCCGGAGACCCGACAGGGACCCTCCAGCTCTCTCAGCCCAGCGCGATATGGCCCCCGGCAGGGGGTAAGGCCAGGAGGAATTTGTGCCGTGGACTGAGCTCAGATGGAGGGGAGACGAGTACCGAGGAATGGCAGTGGAGGTCGTACAGCGGACTCCCATGCCAGGGGGCGTGCCAGGAGTCCATCCAGGAGGTCGGTGAGCGGGTCTGGTGCGGGAGAAGCAGGAAGGACCAGCAACACAGCAACACAGCCCCTTTGGCAACCAGGTTAGGAGCCCCTGGGGTGCAATTGGTGATTGTGCGGCCAGCGGTAAGTGATGCCAGGTCAGAAGGAGAACTGTCCGGGTCAGAGGTGGACGAGGATCAGGGACATCCTGCACCGAGGGATTCCGACACAGTGACTGTTGGGCCCAGTCCTGGGCAGCCTGGTAAGTGTGTCTCTTCTTTATCTAGCAAGGTGGACCTAATAAAGGGGGTCCCACCCGCTACTAGCAAGGGGGACCTAATAAAGGGGGTCCAACCCGCTACTAGGGGGACCTAATAAAGGGGGTCCAACCCGCTACTAGCAAGGGGGACCTAATAAAGGGGGTCCAACCCGCTTTTAGCAAGGGGGACCTAATAAAGGGGGTCCAACCCGCTATTAGCAAGGGGGACCTAATAAAGGGGGTCCAACCCGCTAATAGCAAGGGGGGCCTAATAAAGGGGATCCAACCCTCTACTAGCAAGGGGGGCCTAATAAAGGGGGTCCAACCTGCTACTAGCAAGGGGGACCTAATAAAGGGGGTCCAACCTGCTACTAGCAAGGGGAACCTAATAAAGGGGGTCCAACCTGCTACTAGCAAGGGGGACCTAAAAAAGTGGCCAGTGAGTGTATGTCTATTGCCCCCCCATCCCAACACTGCACTTGGTGGATGGACGAGTTCCTCTGCACTCCTATGACTCCATACGGTATTATCTCATATGATTACAGGCTATGGGTGCATACAGAGAACAGACACAAGGGGGCGCTCTGTGACCATACATGGTGCAGCTTATTCATTCACAATCAGCTGAACAGAATTGTCTTCCCTGCAGGGTTGGAAGTTGAGTCTGCGGTTATACAATGTGATTGCAGAGTATGGAGATGTTACCGGTCCTCGGCACAGACAGAGCTGACCCAGCTACACACGGTGCCCTGTGTGTGAAATATCACTCACCACACCATTTTGGAAGCAGATCTTAATGTTTTGCTTTTTGAGCACACCAGTTACCAGAGTGACACCAGTCAATCCCAGTAACTGAACTGGGACCCTTCCCAACCTGAACCCTGCCTTGGAAGAGCGGAAACTCCAACATCGATGGCGGGATCCTGGCATCTTTTAGTCCCATAACTTGGGAATGCTGTGTGATATGTTTGCAAAGATTTGATCGAACCGCGAGACGGCACTGTTCAGCGTGGTGAAGGAAAGTTAAGGACAGTCTGGTCATTGTCCCTTTGTCTCAAGATATGGCGTGGTAGTTGTCGTTGCTACTTCCGGTGGTGGTTGTCGCTGCTACTTCCGGTGGTGGTTGGGCGGCCCTTCAGACAGTCGTGTATGAATACTAAAAAAAAGAGAGGAGAACCTCAGTGTACAGTTATTGGAGGCATGCCGGACGGGAGCAGCGGTGTGGCCATTATGGCGGGTGTAATGTGGATGAGTAAAGTGGGATCCCCACAGGGTACGGAGTCCGAGCCACAGCCAGTATCATCCATGGCCCGTGATGGAAGGGATAGCCAACACTGCCTGCTATTGCCAGGTCCCTGGGTTCACCACACCCACTCACGGGGCTCAGGTTAAAGCATTAGACAGACTGGGAGATAGATGGTAGAATAGATATGTGCACTGACAAAAAATTAGCTTGTCTTTGTTTTATTAGTTTTTTTGCTTTTTTCAGAAATTTGGAAATTCAAAAATTCGGAATTCGGAGATTCGGAAAACCGAAAAGTCATATATTTAAATTTCCAAATTTCCGAATTTTTGAATTTTCAGATTTCCAAATTTCAGAATTTTTCGGATTTTCGGAATTCGAAGATTCGGAAATTCAAAAATTCGAAAATCGGCAAATTCGAAAAAAACTAACAAAATCAGTAAAATTCAAAACAATAACTAACTATGAAATTATAGGTATTGGAATTTCCTTTCAAATCTGGCTGTTTGTGAACGTAACGAATACAAATTTATCTGAAGTTACGAATTATTCAAAATAACGAACGCCGCATCTAAACAAATGGAATGGAACAAATTATTAATAAATAATAATAATAAAAAGGTTTTTATTATTATTATTGTTATTTATCATTCATTTAGATGCGGCATTCATTATTTTAGATAATTCGTAACTTCGGATAAATTCGCACTCGTTATGTTCACTAACAGCCAAATTTGAAAGGAAATTCCAATACATATAATTTCATATTTATTATTAGTTAGTTAGTTATTTCAGATTTTCGGGTTTTGGAATTTTCAGATTTTCATTCTTATTCTTGGATTTTCAAATTTTCAGATTTTTACATTTGTGAAATTTCGAATATTCAAATTTCCTGATTTTGAATTTTCTAATTTCCTGATTTCGAAATTTTGATTTTTTCCGAATCCGAAATTTTGAATTTCCGAATCCGAAATTTTGAATTTCCAAAATTCTAAATTTGGAAATTCGTAATTTGTGAAATATGGTTCTTGTAAACCATTCTATAGGACCCACTGGACTCTTATGGCGCGTACACACGGTCGGAATTGCCGATGGAAACAGTCCGATGGGAGCTTTTCAACGTATTTTCCGACCGTGTGTACGCCCATCGGCCTTTTTCTGTCGGAATTTCCAACGGACTTTGGATTGAGAGCCTGTTCTCAATTTTTCCGACAGAAAGCCTTTCTATCGGATTTTCCGATCGTGTGTATGCAATTCCGACACGCAAAATTCCGACGCATGCTCAGAAACAATTCGACGCATGCTCAGAAGCATTAAACTTCCCTTTTATAGTGCTGTCTAATGCGTTTTATGTCGCAGTGTTACTGACCGTCGGAATTTGGTGTGACCGTGTGTAGGCAAGACAGTTTGAGCGAAATTCTGTCGGAATTCCGACGGGAAAAGCATCAGAGCTTTTTCCGACGAGAATTCCGACTGTGTGTACGCGGCATTAAAAGCTGAGTCAGGCAGAAATTCACAGCTCATCTCTGATATTCAAACAAAAGTTCCAGAAGATGAATACATTTACTTTTAAAGATATACAAGAAAAACGTATCAGCTAATGGACAGGTAACATCACTTAAAGTAATTAAAGATAAGAATAGGAAACAAATAAAGTAGAAAAGAGAGAGAAGAGAAAAAATAAACTAATAAAACAATTAAAAACAGGTTCAATGCTACTTCAACCCTCACACCACATTTCACTTTATATCAAAGAGCATTGAATCTGAATTCATAAACACAAACAAACAATATATAACTGTCCTGAAAAAGTATTATAAAGTGCCTTGAAAAAGAATACATTGCAGCAGAAACTTAATTTAAAATAAATAAAGAGGAACGAAAAAATAAAATAAAAATAGATAACTCCTCTCCCATATTAGTGATCAACAGGTGACCAGGATCACCGTCACTAAAAATTTACAAGTCAGGTACGGGGTACAACCCGCTGTTCCCGGGGGATGGGGGTACAACCCGCTGTTCCCGGGGGATGGGGGTACAACCCGCTGTTCCCGGGTGATGGGGGTACAACCCGCTGTTCCCGGGGGATGGGGGTACAACCCGCTGTTCCCGGGGGACGGGGGTACAACCCGCTTTTCCCGGGGGATGGGGGTACAACCCGGCGTTCCCAGGGGATGGGGGTACAACCCGGTGTTCCTGGATGATGGGGGTACAACCCGGTGTTCCCGGGGGATGGGGGTACAACCCGCTGTTCCCGGGGGACGGGGTACAACCCGGTGTTCCCTGGGGATGGGGGTACAACCCGGTGTTCCCGGGGGATGGGGGTACAACCCGGTGTTCCCAGGTGATCGAAAAAAAACAATTACCGAGCTTTTGTTTACATCATGTGATCAGCTGTCATTGGCTGTCAGCTGATCACGTGGTAAGGGGCCATCCCATTTCATTGGCCCCTTCTCATTCTCAGGATTTAGGGATGGGACCCCTGACCTAGGCGATCCATACTTCTTACACCTGGGCCACACTTCAAAATCACGTCTTGTGGCCCTGTATGGATTATGTTTAGCGAGTTTTTTCACTGGGACAGAATTTAGATATGTGACCAAATACCCCACATAAGTGACATTTTATCTTATCTAAAGTAGTATTGCATCTCTTAACCGCTTGCCGACCAGCCGCCGTCATTATACTGTGGCAGGCCGGCACGATCCCACGAACCGTCGTAGCTATACGTTGATCCCTTTAAGCGGAATAAAGGCGTGCCCTCTGCACAGCGGGGGGGGGGTGCCGATGCTCATGACCGGCGGTCGCGATGACCGTGAGCACGAGCGATCGCGGACACGAGAGGCAGAACAGGGACACATCCCAGTTCTGTGAGGAGAGGAGAGAGAGATTGTGAGTTCCTACGAGCTGGGAACAACGATCTGTCATCTCCTATAGTCAGTCCCCTCCCCCTACAGTTAGAACACACACTTAGGGAACACAGTTAACCCCAGTTAACCCCCCTCAGCGATCCACCTCCGTGTTTCACAGTATGGATGGTGGACCTTTCATCATAGGCCTTGGTGACTCCTCTCCAAATGTAGTGTTTATGGTTGTGGTCAAAAAGCTCAATTTTGGTCTCATCACTCCAAATAACTTTGTGGCAGAAGGTTTGAGGCGTCTCTGTGCTGTTTGGTGTATTGTAATGCCGCCGTACACACGGTCAGAATTCTCGTCGGAAAAAGCTCTGATGGTTTTCCCGTCGGAATTCCGGCGGAATTTTGCTCAAACTGTCTTGCCTACACACGGTCACACCAAATTCAGACGGTCAATAACACCGCGGCATACAACAAGTTCGACTGCACTATAAAAGGGAGGTTTAATGCTTCTGAGCATGCGTCGAATTGTTTCCGAGCATGCGTCGGAATTTTGCGTGTCGGAATTGCATACACACGATCGGAAAATCCGATAGAAGGGTTTTCCGTCGGAAAAATTAAGAACAGGTTCTCAATCCAAAGTCCGTCGGAAATTCCGACAGAAAAAGACCGATGGGCATACACACGGTCAGAAACTCCGATGAAAAGCTCCCATCGGACTGTTTCCATCGGAAATTCCGACCATGTGTACGCCGCATTAGTGGGATACTTTGTGGCATTTGTGTAGTAATGGCTTTCTTCTGGAGACCCGACCATGCAGCCCATCTTTCTTCTGGAGACACGACCATGCAGCCCATCTTTCTTCTGGAGACCCGACCATGCAGCCCATCTTTCTTCTGGAGACACGACCATGCAGCCCATCTTTCTTCTGGAGACTCGACCATGCAGCCCATCTTTCTTCTGGAGACTCGACCATGCAGCCCATCTTTCTTCTGGAGACTCCACCATGCAGCCCATCTTTCTTCTGGAGACTCCACCATGCAGCCCATCTTTCTTCTGGAGACTCCACCATGCAGCCCATCTTTCTTCTGGAAACCTGACCATGCAGCCCATCTTTCTTCTGGAGACACGACCATGCTGCCCATCTTTCTTCTGGAGACTCGACCATGCAGCCCATCTTTCTTCTGGAGACTCGACCATGCAGCCCATCTTTCTTCTGGAGACACGACCATGCAGCCCATCTTTCTTCTGGAGACTCGACCATGCGGCCCATCTTTCTTCTGGAGACACGCCCATCCACCATGCAGCCCATCTTTCTTCTGGAGACACGACCATGCAGCCCACCTTTCTTCTGGAGACCCGACCATGCAGCCCATCTTTCTTCTGGAGACTCCACCATGCAGCCCATCTTTCTTCTGGAGACTCGACCATGCAGCCCATCTTTCTTCTGGAGACTCGACCATGCAGCCCATCTTTCTTCTGGAGACTCCACCATGCAGCCCATCTTTCTTCTGGAGACTCCACCATGCAGCCCATCTTTCTTCTGGAGACTCCACCATGCAGCCCATCTTTCTTCTGGAGACTCCACCATGCAGCCCATCTTTCTTCTGGAGACTCCACCATGCAGCCCATCTTTCTTCTGGAGACTCGACCATGCAGCCCATCTTTCTTCTGGAGACTCGACCATGCAGCCCATCTTTCTTCTGGAGACTCGACCATGCAGCCCATCTTTCTTCTGGAAACCTGACCATGCAGCCCATCTTTCTTCTGGAGACACGACCATGCAGCCCATCTTTCTTCTGGAGACTCGACCATGCAGCCCATCTTTCTTCTGGAGACTCGACCATGCAGCCCATCTTTCTTCTGGAGACACGACCATGCAGCCCATCTTTCTTCTGGAGACACCACCATGCAGCCCATCTTTATTTTTTGTGCGTCTTGAAGCAGCCACACCACATGTTTTCAGAGAGTCCTGTATTTCACCTGAAGTTATTTGTGGGTTTTCTTTGCATCCCGAACAATTTTCCTGGCAGTTGTGGCTGAAATTTTAGTTGGTCTACCTGACCGTGGTTTGGTGTCACCAGAACCCCTCATTTTCCACTTCTTGATTAGAGTTTGAACACTGCTGATTGACAGTCTCCGTTCCTTGGATATCTTTTTATATCCCTTTCCTGTTTTATACAGTTCGTCTACCTTTTCCCGCAGATCCTTTGACAATTCTTTTGCTTTCCCCATGACTCAGAATCCAGAAACGTCAGTGCAGCACTGGATGAAAGATACAAGGGTCTGTCAGGAGTCCAGAAACTCATTGACCTTTTATACACACTAATTACAAACAGATCACAGGTGAGGGGGGTTCCCTTTAACCACTTTGCGCCTGCGCTATAGACGAAAGACGTCTACAGCGCGGACACCAATTGCCGGGAGGGCGTCCCTGGACGTCCTCCTATTTACTTCCCCTCTGCGCGCCGCCACGGGTGTGCATCGGGGAAGTTCTGTGTTGGCCGTGTCCCTTGGACACACCCAATCACAGATCGTGCTAAATGGCCAATCACAGCGGCCATTTAGCACTCGATCGGCATGTCCAATGAGAGGTGATCTCATATGTAAACATATGGGATCATCTCTCATCGCCGGCTCACAGAGACCTCGTGTGAGGAGTCTTGGGGCAGGTAGCAGCCCATGTTGGACATAACCCTCAGAGGTAAGTCTTGGGGGAGGTAGCAGCCCATGTTGGACATAACCCTCAGAGGTAAGTCTTGGGGCAGGTAGCAGCCCATGTTGGACATAACCCTCAGAGGTAAGTCTTGGGGCAGGTAGCAGCCCATGTTGGACATAACCCTCAGGTGTAAGTCTTGGGGCAGGTAGCAGCCCATGTTGGACATAACCCTCAGAGGTAAGTCTTGGGGCAGGTAGCAGCCCATGTTGGACATAACCCTCAGAGGTAAGTCTTGGGGCAGGTAGCAGCCCATGTTGGACATAAACCTCAGAGGTAAGTCTTGGTGGCCGGTAGCAGCCCATGCTGGACATAACCCTCAGAGGTAAGTCTTGGGGCAGATAGCAGCCCATGTTGGACATAACCTTCAGAGGTAAGTCTTGGGGCAGGTAGCAGCCCATGTTGGACATAACCTTCAGAGGTAAATCTTGGGGGTGGGTAGCAGCCCATGTTGGACATAACCCTCAGAGGTAAGTCTTGGGGGCAGGTAGCAGCCCATGTTGGACATAACCCTCAGAGGTAAGTCTTGGGGGCAGGTAGCAGCCCATGTTGGACATAACCTTCAGAGGTAAATCTTGGGGGCAGGTAGCAGCCCATGTTGGACATAACCTTCAGAGGTAAATCTTGGGGTGGGTAGCAGCCCATGCTGGACATAACCCTCAGAGGTAAGTCTTGGGGCAGGTAGCAGCCCATGTTGGACATAACCTTCAGATGTAAGTCTTGGGGCAGGTAGCAGCCCATGTTGGACATAACCTTCAGAGGTAAATCTTGGGGGCAGGTAGCAGCCCATGTTGGACATAACCCTCAGAGGTAAGTCTTGGGGGCAGGTAGCAGCCCATGTTGGACATAACCCTCAGAGTTAAGTCTTGGGGCAGGTAGCAGCCCATGTTGGACATAACCCTCAGAGGTAAGTCTTGGGGCAGGTAGCAGCCCCATGTTGGACATAACCCTCAGAGGTAAGTCTTGGGGCAGGTAGCAGCCCATGTTGGACATAACCCTCAGAGGTAAGTCTTGGGGGCAGGTAGCAGCCCATGTTGGACATAACCCTCAGAGTTAAGTCTTGGGGCAGGTAGCAGCCCATGTTGGACATAACCCTCAGAGGTAAGTCTTGGGGCAGGTAGCAGCCCCATGTTGGACATAACCCTCAGAGCTAAGTCTTGGGGCAGGTAGCAGCCCATGTTGGACATAACCCTCAGATGTAAGTCTTGGGGCAGGTAGCAGCCCATGTTGGACATAAACCTCAGAGGTAAGTCTTGGTGGCCGGTAGCAGCCCATGCTGGACATAACCCTCAGAGGTAAGTCTTGGGGGCAGGTAGCAGCCCATGTTGGACATAACCCTCAGAGGTAAGTCTTGGGGGCAGGTAGCAGTCCATGTTGGACATAACCCTCAGAGGTAAGTCTTGGGGGCAGGTAGCAGCCCATGTTGGACATAACCCTCAGAGGTAAGTCTTGGGGGCAGGTAGCAGTCCATGTTGGACATAACCCTCAGAGGTAAGTCTTGGGGGCAGGTAGCAGCCCATGTTGGACATAACCCTCAGAGGTAAGTCTTGGGGGCAGGTAGCAGCCCATGTTGGACATAACCCTCAGAGGTAAGTCTTGGGGGCAGGTAGCAGCCCATGTTGGACATAACCTTCAGAGGTAAATCTTGGGGGCAGGTAGCAGCCCATGTTGGACATAACCTTCAGAGGTAAATCTTGGGGTGGGTAGCAGCCCATGCTGGACATAACCCTCAGAGGTAAGTCTTGGGGCAGGTAGCAGCCCATGTTGGACATAACCTTCAGATGTAAGTCTTGGGGCAGGTAGCAGCCCATGTTGGACATAACCTTCAGAGGTAAATCTTGGGGCAGGTAGCAGCCCATGTTGGACATAACCTCAGAGGTAAGTCTTGGGGCAGGTAGCAGCCCATGTTGGACATAACCCTCAGAGTTAAGTCTTGGGGGCAGGTAGCAGCCCATGTTGGACATAACCCTCAGAGTTAAGTCTTGGGGCAGGTAGCAGCCCATGTTGGACATAACCCTCAGAGGTAAGTCTTGGGGCAGGTAGCAGCCCCATGTTGGACATAACCCTCAGAGGTAAGTCTTGGGGCAGGTAGCAGCCCATGTTGGACATAAACCTCAGAGGTAAGTCTTGGGGGCCGGTAGCAGCCCATGCTGGACATAACCCACAGAGGTAAGTCTTGGGGCCGGTAGCAGCCCATGTTGGACATAACCTTCAGATGTAAGTCTTGGGGCAGGTAGCAGCCCATGTTGGACATAACCTTCAGAGGTAAATCTTGGGGGCAGGTAGCAGCCCATGTTGGACATAACCCTCAGAGGTAAGTCTTGGGGGCAGGTAGCAGCCCATGTTGGACATAACCCTCAGAGTTAAGTCTTGGGGCAGGTAGCAGCCCCATGTTGGACATAACCCTCAGAGGTAAGTCTTGGGGCAGGTAGCAGCCCATGTTGGACATAACCCTCAGAGGTAAGTCTTGGGGCAGGTAGCAGCCCATGTTGGACATAAACCTCAGAGGTAAGTCTTGGTGGCCGGTAGCAGCCCATGCTGGACATAACCCTCAGAGGTAAGTCTTGGGGCAGGTAGCAGCCCATGTTGGACATAAACCTCAGAGGTAAGTCTTGGGGCAGGTAGCAGCCCATGTTGGACATAAACCTCAGAGGTAAGTCTTGGTGGCCGGTAGCAGCCCATGCTGGACATAACCCTCAGAGGTAAGTCTTGGGGGCAGGTAGCAGCCCATGTTGGACATAACCCTCAGAGGTAAGTCTTGGGGGCAGGTAGCAGTCCATGTTGGACATAACCCTCAGAGGTAAGTCTTGGTGGCCGGTAGCAGCCCATGCTGGACATAACCCTCAGAGGTAAGTCTTGGGGCAGGTAGCAGCCCATGTTGGACATAACCCTCAGAGGTAAGTCTTGGTGGCCGGTAGCAGCCCATGCTGGACATAACCCTCAGAGGTAAGTCTTGGGGCAGGTAGCAGCCCATGTTGGACATAACCCTCAGAGGTAAGTCTTGGGGGCAGGTAGCAGCCCATGTTGGACATAACCCTCAGAGGTAAGTCTTGGGGGCAGGTAGCAGTCCATGTTGGACATAACCCTCAGAGGTAAGTCTTGGGGGCAGGTAGCAGCCCATGTTGGACATAACCCTCAGAGGTAAGTCTTGGGGGCAGGTAGCAGCCCATGTTGGACATAACCCTCAGAGGTAAGTCTTGGGGGCAGGTAGCAGCCCATGTTGGACATAACCTTCAGAGGTAAATCTTGGGGGCAGGTAGCAGCCCATGTTGGACATAACCTTCAGAGGTAAATCTTGGGGTGGGTAGCAGCCCATGCTGGACATAACCCTCAGAGGTAAGTCTTGGGGCAGGTAGCAGCCCATGTTGGACATAACCTTCAGATGTAAGTCTTGGGGCAGGTAGCAGCCCATGTTGGACATAACCTTCAGAGGTAAATCTTGGGGGCAGGTAGCAGCCCATGTTGGACATAACCCTCAGAGGTAAGTCTTGGGGGCAGGTAGCAGCCCATGTTGGACATAACCCTCAGAGTTAAGTCTTGGGGCAGGTAGCAGCCCATGTTGGACATAACCCTCAGAGGTAAGTCTTGGGGCAGGTAGCAGCCCCATGTTGGACATAACCCTCAGAGGTAAGTCTTGGGGCAGGTAGCAGCCCATGTTGGACATAAACCTCAGAGGTAAGTCTTGGTGGCCGGTAGCAGCCCATGCTGGACATAACCCTCAGAGGTAAGTCTTGGGGCCGGTAGCAGCCCATGTTGGACATAACCTTCAGATGTAAGTCTTGGGGCAGGTAGCAGCCCATGTTGGACATAACCTTCAGAGGTAAATCTTGGGGGCAGGTAGCAGCCCATGTTGGACATAACCCTCAGAGGTAAGTCTTGGGGGCAGGTAGCAGCCCATGTTGGACATAACCCTCAGAGTTAAGTCTTGGGGCAGGTAGCAGCCCATGTTGGACATAACCCTCAGAGGTAAGTCTTGGGGCAGGTAGCAGCCCCATGTTGGACATAACCCTCAGAGGTAAGTCTTGGGGCAGGTAGCAGCCCATGTTGGACATAAACCTCAGAGGTAAGTCTTGGTGGCCGGTAGCAGCCCATGCTGGACATAACCCTCAGAGGTAAGTCTTGGGGCAGGTAGCAGCCCATGTTGGACATAAACCTCAGAGGTAAGTCTTGGGGCAGGTAGCAGCCCATGTTGGACATAAACCTCAGAGGTAAGTCTTGGTGGCCGGTAGCAGCCCATGCTGGACATAACCCTCAGAGGTAAGTCTTGGGGGCAGGTAGCAGCCCATGTTGGACATAACCCTCAGAGGTAAGTCTTGGGGGCAGGTAGCAGTCCATGTTGGACATAACCCTCAGAGGTAAGTCTTGGTGGCCGGTAGCAGCCCATGCTGGACATAACCCTCAGAGGTAAGTCTTGGGGCAGGTAGCAGCCCATGTTGGACATAACCCTCAGAGGTAAGTCTTGGTGGCCGGTAGCAGCCCATGCTGGACATAACCCTCAGAGGTAAGTCTTGGGGCAGGTAGCAGCCCATGTTGGACATAACCCTCAGAGGTAAGTCTTGGGGGCAGGTAGCAGCCCATGTTGGACATAACCCTCAGAGGTAAGTCTTGGGGGCAGGTAGCAGTCCATGTTGGACATAACCCTCAGAGGTAAGTCTTGGGGGCAGGTAGCAGCCCATGTTGGACATAACCCTCAGAGGTAAGTCTTGGGGGCAGGTAGCAGCCCATGTTGGACATAACCCTCAGAGGTAAGTCTTGGGGGCAGGTAGCAGCCCATGTTGGACATAACCTTCAGAGGTAAATCTTGGGGGCAGGTAGCAGCCCATGTTGGACATAACCTTCAGAGGTAAATCTTGGGGTGGGTAGCAGCCCATGCTGGACATAACCCTCAGAGGTAAGTCTTGGGGCAGGTAGCAGCCCATGTTGGACATAACCTTCAGATGTAAGTCTTGGGGCAGGTAGCAGCCCATGTTGGACATAACCTTCAGAGGTAAATCTTGGGGGCAGGTAGCAGCCCATGTTGGACATAACCCTCAGAGGTAAGTCTTGGGGGCAGGTAGCAGCCCATGTTGGACATAACCCTCAGAGTTAAGTCTTGGGGCAGGTAGCAGCCCATGTTGGACATAACCCTCAGAGGTAAGTCTTGGGGCAGGTAGCAGCCCCATGTTGGACATAACCCTCAGAGGTAAGTCTTGGGGCAGGTAGCAGCCCATGTTGGACATAAACCTCAGAGGTAAGTCTTGGTGGCCGGTAGCAGCCCATGCTGGACATAACCCTCAGAGGTAAGTCTTGGGGCCGGTAGCAGCCCATGTTGGACATAACCTTCAGATGTAAGTCTTGGGGCAGGTAGCAGCCCATGTTGGACATAACCTTCAGAGGTAAATCTTGGGGGCAGGTAGCAGCCCATGTTGGACATAACCCTCAGAGGTAAGTCTTGGGGGCAGGTAGCAGCCCATGTTGGACATAACCCTCAGAGTTAAGTCTTGGGGCAGGTAGCAGCCCATGTTGGACATAACCCTCAGAGGTAAGTCTTGGGGCAGGTAGCAGCCCCATGTTGGACATAACCCTCAGAGGTAAGTCTTGGGGCAGGTAGCAGCCCATGTTGGACATAAACCTCAGAGGTAAGTCTTGGTGGCCGGTAGCAGCCCATGCTGGACATAACCCTCAGAGGTAAGTCTTGGGGCAGGTAGCAGCCCATGTTGGACATAAACCTCAGAGGTAAGTCTTGGGGCAGGTAGCAGCCCATGTTGGACATAAACCTCAGAGGTAAGTCTTGGTGGCCGGTAGCAGCCCATGCTGGACATAACCCTCAGAGGTAAGTCTTGGGGGCAGGTAGCAGCCCATGTTGGACATAACCCTCAGAGGTAAGTCTTGGGGGCAGGTAGCAGTCCATGTTGGACATAACCCTCAGAGGTAAGTCTTGGTGGCCGGTAGCAGCCCATGCTGGACATAACCCTCAGAGGTAAGTCTTGGGGCAGGTAGCAGCCCATGTTGGACATAACCCTCAGAGGTAAGTCTTGGTGGCCGGTAGCAGCCCATGCTGGACATAACCCTCAGAGGTAAGTCTTGGGGCAGGTAGCAGCCCATGTTGGACATAACCCTCAGAGGTAAGTCTTGGGGGCAGGTAGCAGCCCATGTTGGACATAACCCTCAGAGGTAAGTCTTGGGGGCAGGTAGCAGTCCATGTTGGACATAACCCTCAGAGGTAAGTCTTGGGGGCAGGTAGCAGCCCATGCTGGACATAACCCTCAGAGGTAAGTCTTGGGGGCAGGTAGCAGCCCATGTTGGACATAACCCTCAGAGGTAAGTCTTGGGGGCAGGTAGCAGCCCATGTTGGACATAACCCTCAGAGATAAGTCTTGGGGCAGGTAGCAGCCCATGTTGGACATAATCCTCAGAGGTAAGTCTTGGGGGCAGGTAGCAGCCCATGCTGGACATAACCCTCAGAGGTAAGTCTTGGGGGCAGGTAGCAGTCCATGTTGGACATAACCCTGAGACCCTGAACTCTCTCTGTCTGGGACTCTCTGGCACGCTCTGTACATTTGGCTCTCCTCCTATAACTTTCAGTTCTCTTGTGTTCTGGTTGGCTCACGTCCCAGGACATGTGTGGGGGCGTGTCACGGTTCTGCCGGAATGTTCTGTACCTCGCGGCCATTTCAACAGCAGCTCCTACTGTACAATCCAAAGATTATGTAATTGTGTCTATAGCAGAGGAAATACCATCTGGGGGGGAGGAGCTGGGGGAGGAGCTGGGGGAGGAGCTGGCGTACAGAAAATCCTTCAGATTGGGGATTTCCTAAAACTCCATCTTATCCACCAATCCGCCGAACTTAGAAGAGAGAAGAGTACCAAACATACAACAAGTCCACTCCAACCTACATCCAACCCTCCTCTCTATACTCCTCTCCAGCTGTGCACTCTGCTCTCATCTTTCCATCTTTTTCTCTATACTTCTCTCCAGCTGTGCACTCTCTCCATCCTCCTCTCTATATCTCACTCTGGCTGCGCTCTCTTTTCTCTCCTCTCTCCATCCTACTCTCTCTCTGGTCTCTCTCCATTCCTCTCCTCTCTATACTCCTTTCCAGCTGTGCTCTCTTCTCTCCTCTCTCTCTGGTCTCTGTCCATCCCTCTCCTCTCTTTCTGTCCTTCTCTCCTCTCTCTCTGGTCTCTCTACCACCCTCTCCTCTCTTCTCTCGGTCCTCCTCTATTCTCTCTGTCCTTCTCTACACTCTTCTCTCCTTTCTTCTTTCTCTCCTCCTCTCTTCTTCTCTCCTCTCCTCCTCTCTCTCTCCTCTCTCTCTCTCTATCTCTCTCTCTCTCTCTCTCTCCTCTCTCCTCTCTCTTCTCTCCTTTCTGTCCTCCTCTCTTCTCTCTCTCCTTTTCTCCTCTCTCTCTCTCGTCTCTCTCTCTCTCTCTTCTCTCTCTCTCTCTCACTCCTCTTTCTTCTCTTCTCTCCTCTCCTCTCTCCCCTCTCTTCTCTCTCCTCTCTCTGTCCTCCTCTCTTCTCTCTGTCCTTCTCTCTCTCTCTCTCTCTCCCCTCTCTCTTCTCTCTCTCCCCTCTCTTTCTCTTCTCTCCTCTCTCTCTCTTCTCTCTGTCCTCCTCTCTTCTATGTGTCCTCCTTCTCTCCTCTCTTCTCTACTCTCTCTCTCTGTCCTCCTCTCTTCTCTCCTCTCCTCTCATGTCTCCTCTCTCTGTCCTACTCTCTTCTCTCCTCTCCTCTCATGTCTCCTCTCTCTGTCCTCCTCTTTTCTCTCTGTCCTTGTCTCCTCTCTTCTCTAGGTCCTCCTCTAGTCTCTCTTCTCTCTCATCTCTCTTCTCTCTGTCCTCCTCTCTTCTCTCTGTCCTTCTCTACACTCCTCTCTCTTCTCTCCTCTCTCTGTCCTCCTCTTTTCTCTCTGGCCTTCTCTCCTCTCTTCTCTCTGTCCTTCTCTCCTCTCTTCTCCCTCTCTCTCCTCTTTCTTCTCTCCTCTCTCCCCTCTCTTCGCTCTCTCTCTCTCTCTCTCTCTACTCTCTCTGTTCTCCTCTCTTCTCTCTGCCCTTCTCTCCTCTCTTCTCTCTCTTGTCTCTCCTCTCTCTCTCTTCTCTCTGTCCTCCTCTCTTCTCTCCTCTCTCTGTCCTCCTCTTTTCTCTTTGTCCTTGTCTCCTCTCTTCTCTTTGTCCTTCTCTCCTCTCTTCTCTTCTCTCACTTCTCTTCTCTCTCTCTTTCATTTCTTCTCTCTATCCTTTTCTCCTCTCTTCTCTCTCTCTGTCTCTCTCTTCTCTTTCCACTCTTCTCTCTCTCGCTCCTCTTTCTTCTCTTCTCTCCTCTCCTCTCTCCCCTCTCTTCTCTATCTCTCTCCTCTCTCTGTCCTTCTCTCCTCTCTTCTCTCTCTCCTCTCTCTCTCCTCCTCTCTTCTATATATCCTTCTCTCCTCTCTCTCTCTTCTCTCTGTCCTCCTCTCTTCTCTCCTCTCTTGTCTCCTCTCACTTGTCTCCTCTCTCTGTCCTCCTCTTTTCTCTCTGTCCTTCTCTCCTCTCTTCTCTCTGTCCTTCTCTCCTCTCTCTGTCCTTCTCTCCTCTCTTCTCTCTCTCTCTTCTCTTTCTTCTCTCCTCTCCCCCCTCTCTTCTCTCTCTCCTCTCTCTCTTCTTTCCTCTCTTCTCTCTCTCCTCTCTCTCTTCTTTCCTCTCTTCTCTCTCTCTCCTCTCTCTTCTCTCTGTCCTCCTCTCTTCTCTCCTGTCTCTTCTCTCCTATCTCTGTCCTCCTCTTTTCTCTCTGTCTTTGTCTCCTCTCTTCTCTCTCTCTCTCCCTCCCCTCTCTCTTCTCTCTCTCTCCCCTCTCTCTTCTCTCTTCTCTCTTTCTCTCTCTCTCTCTTTTCTCTCTCTCCCGCTCTTCTCTCCTCTTCCCTCTCTCTCCTCTCTTCTTTCCTCTCATCTCTCCTCTGTTCTCCCCTCTCTCTTCTCTCTCTTCTCTCCTCTCTCTTCTCTCCTCTCCTCTCTCTTCTCTCCTCTCTCTCTCTCCTCTCCTCTTCTCCCTCTCTCCCTCTCTCCTCTCTCCTCTCCTCTCTCTCTCCTCTCTCTTCTCTCCTCTCTCCTCTCCTCTCCTCTTCTCTCCTCTCTCCTCTCTCTCTCTCCTCTCTCTTCTCTCCTCTCTCTCTCTATCCTCTTCTCTCCTCTCTCTCCTCTCTCTCTCTCCTCTCTCTTCTCTCTCTCTCTCTCTCTCCTCTTCTCTCCTCTCTGCTCTCTCTCCCTGGGACGGGTTAATTCGGCAGCACATGGCTGAGCGAGTGTTATTGTACGTCACACAATCTGATCACACACACAGACACGCTGCATGAAGGGGGGGAGAGGAGCACAGGGGACACGCAGGGAGAGGAGCACGATTCACACAATACAGATACAATCCGCAGATTGATAGATAATAATTTGATGATGGAGGACAGATTGGTCCCCCCCCCCCCCGGTACTCCCGGTCCGGGGCCCCCATACAGGTCTGGGGTTTTGGGGCCCCTGATCTCTAGGAGGAGATGAGATCTCTATAGGGGACCCCCCGATATCCATGGAGATAAACCCCTTAGAGAGCCTGCGGAGCGGATCCAGCGGGTCACATGACCGCGGTGTAACCCCCGCTCCGGCTTATAACATCCATGTGAACGATCCATTATGTAATCCCAACACCAGCAGCTATAGAGCCCCGCGGAGCATGGCAGGGAGAGGCGGAGAGCGGACCGGGACAGGGCAGGGCTTATACCAAGAGGTGTCAGAAATCCATCAGATACCAGAGAGGAGAGCAGCAAGGTAAGGGGTCCCCTCTGCATCTCTTACCTCAATATATATATATATATATACAGATATATGGGGTCAGTATAGGGGTTTCTATACATCCTATATACAGATATATGGGGGTCAGTATAGGGGTTTCTATACATCCTATATACAGGTATATGGGGTCAGTATAGGGGTTCCTATACATCCTATATACAGATATATGGGGTCAGTATAGGGGTGTCTATACATCCTATATACAGGTATATGGGGTCAGTATAGGGGTTCCTATACATCCTATATACAGATATATGGGGTCAGTATAGGGGTGTCCATACATCCTATATACAGATATATGGGGTCAGTATAGGGGTTTCTATACATCCTATATACAGGTATATGGGGTCAGTATAGGGGTGTCTATACATCCTATATACAGATATATGGGGTCAGTATAGGGGTTTCTATACATCCTATATACAGGTATATGGGGGTCAGTATAGGGATTTCTATACATCCTATATACAGATATATGGGGGGTCAGTATAGGGGTTTCTATACATCCTATATATACAGATATATGGGGGTCAGTATAGGGGTTTCTATACATCCTATATATACAGATATATGGGGGGTCAGTATAGGGGTGTCTATACATCCTATATACAGATATATGGGGGTCAGTATAGGGGTTCCTATACATCCTATATACAGGTATATGGGGGTCAGTATAGGGGTGTCTATACATCCTATATACAGGTATATGGGGGTCAGTATAGGGGTGTCTATACATCCTATATACAGGTATATGGGGGTCAGTATAGGGGTTTCTATACATCCTATATACAGATATATGGGGGTCAGTATAGGGTGTCTATACATCCTATATACAGATATATGGGGGTCAGTATGGGGGTGTCTATACATCCTATATACAGATATATGGGGGTCAGTATAGGGGTTCCTATACATCCTATATACAGGTATATGGGGGTCAGTATAGGGTGTCTATACATCCTATATACAGGTATATGGGGGTCAGTATAGGGGTGTCTATACATCCTATATACAGGTATATGGGGGTCAGTATAGGGGTTCCTATACATCCTATATACAGGTATATGGGGGTCAGTATAGGGGTGTCTATACATCCTATATACAGGTATATGGGGGTCAGTATAGGGGTTCCTATACATCCTATATACAGGTATATGGGGGTCAGTATAGGGGTTTCTATACATCCTATATACAGATATATGGGGGTCAGTATAGGGGTGTCTATACATCCTATATACAGATATATGGGGGTCAGTATAGGGGTTTCTATACATCCTATATACAGATATATGGGGGTCAGTATAGGGGTGTCTATACATCCTATATACAGATATATGGGGGTCAGTATAGGGGTTCCTATACATCCTATATATACAGGTATATGGGGTCAGTATAGGGGTGTCTATACATCCTATATACAGGTATATGGGGGGGTCAGTATAGGGGTGTCTATACATCCTATATACAGGTATATGGGGGTCAGTATAGGGGTTTTTATACATCCTATATACAGATATATGGGGTCAGTATAGGGGTGTTCATACATCCTATATACAGGTATATGGGGGGTCAGTATAGGGATGTTCATACATCCTATATACAGGTATATGGGGGGTCAGTATAGGGGTGTCTATACATCCTATATACAGATATATGGGGTCAGTATAGGGGTTTCTATACATCCTATATACAGATATATGGGGGTCAGTATAGGGGTTCCTATACATCCTATATACAGGTATATGGGGGTCAGTATAGGGGTTCCTATACATCCTATATATACAGATATATGGGGTCAGTATAGGGGTGTCTATACATCCTATATACAGATATATGGGGGTCAGTATAGGGGTGTCTATACATCCTATATACAGATATATGGGGGTCAGTATAGGGGTTCCTATACATCCTATATATACAGGTATATGGGGTCAGTATAGGGGTGTCTATACATCCTATATACAGATATATGGGGGTCAGTATAGGGGTTCCTATACATCCTATATATACAGGTATATGGGGTCAGTATAGGGGTGTCTATACATCCTATATACAGGTATATGGGGGGGTCAGTATAGGGGTGTCTATACATCCTATATACAGGTATATGGGGGTCAGTATAGGGGTTTCTATACATCCTATATACAGATATATGGGGTCAGTATAGGGGTGTTCATACATCCTATATACAGGTATATGGGGGGTCAGTATAGGGGTGTTCATACATCCTATATACAGGTATATGGGGGGTCAGTATAGGGGTGTCTATACATCCTATATACAGGTATATGGGGTCAGTATAGGGGTGTATATACATCCTATATATACAGGTATATGGGGTCAGTATAGGGGTGTTCATACATCCTATATACAGGTATATGGGGGGTCAGTATAGGGGTGTTCATACATCCTATATACAGGTATATGGGGGGGTCAGTATAGGGGTGTATATACATCCTATATACAGATATATGGGGGTCAGTATAGGGGTTCCTATACATCCTATATATACAGATATATGGGGTCAGTATAGGGGTGTCTATACATCCTATATACAGGTATATGGGGTCAGTATAGGGGTTTCTATACATCCTATATACAGATATATGGGGGTCAGTATAGGGGTGTCTATACATCCTATATACAGATATATGGGGGTCAGTATAGGGGTTCCTATACATCCTATATATACAGATATATGGGGGTCAGTATAGGGGTGTCTATACATCCTATATACAGGTATATGGGGTCAGTATAGGGGTTTCTATACATCCTATATACAGATATATGGGGGTCAGTATAGGGGTGTCTATACATCCTATATATACAGATATATGGGGGTCAGTATAGGGGTGTCTATACATCCTATATACAGGTATATGGGGTCAGTATAGGGGTTTCTATACATCCTATATACAGATATATGGGGGTCAGTATAGGGGTGTCTATACATCCTATATACAGATATATGGGGGTCAGTATAGGGGTTTCTACAAGATGGATCACTATAGAGTTGTCTGTATGTAATTTCCATGCATCCGAGGCTCCATTAGGGAGATTTCTTCTCACTTCCTGTCCTGCTGACACTGTTTTACCAGACAGGAAGTGATGGGGGATCCTGTAACATGGACAAGGAAATAGAAATCTGACAGGGGTTCTAACCTTCTCTCACCCTTTTCAAGAAAGGAATTGTTACGTCCATCAATGTTGCAGTTGGAGATTCCCCCTCACTTCTTGTCTGGTAAAACGTCAGCTGGACAGGAAGTGAGGAGAAATCTCTTAATGAAGCCCCGGAGAGCAGGAAAAACCTGACAGGAGTTCCTTTCCAACTCCGTCCAAAACTAAGACATCGTATTGGCCACCCACACATTTTAGGACAACTCCACCTATTCACTACAGACCATTGGATGAGCCCATTGGGTAGAAGAGTGGAAGCCGAGGGCTCTGAGGGTGTATGGGAGGAGACCAATAATGGACCATAAATTAGAGCAGAAGTCGGGTGCTAGTACCCAATAAGATCAGAAGATGGTTTAGATCTACCTGGGTGCGGAAAGGCAGCAATCAGGAGAAAAGATGCTCCACAACTCCTTGCTTGAGGACCATCTTTTCTAATAATGAACCATCTCAGCTGTCTGATGGGTCATTTATGGCTGAAGATAAGACTTCTGTATAGGGCACTGGTGTCAAACACAAGACCCGCGGGCCGAATCCGGCCCTCCAGGCCATTTCATGTGGCCCTCGCACCTCTCCTGCAGCTGCTGGAGAGCTCCTGGTCCTCCTCCAGACCCTTACTTTCTTTTTTCAAGCAATGCATCCAGCTTCTTCCCAGCAGCAGCATAAGGAAAGGGGGATGCACTGTGATGTTAGTGAGAGTGGGGGACTCAACTTCTAATGGTGGGGGGGGGGGGGGCTCTTGACATGTAATGTAAGGAAAGGGGGTGCACTGTGATGTTAGGGAGAGTGGGGGACTCTACTTCTGATGGTGGGGGGGCTCTTGACATCTAATGTAAGGGGAGGGGATGCACTGTGATGTTAGGGAGAGTGGGGGACTCAACTTCTAATGGTGGGGGGGGGGCTCTTGACATCTAATGTAAGGAAAGGGGGTGCACTGTGATGTTAGGGAGAGTAGGGGACTCAACTTCTAATGGTGGGGGGGGGAGCTCTTGACATCTAATGTAAGGAAAGGGGGTGCACTGTGATGTTAGGGAGAGTAGGGGACTCAACTTCTTGATGGTGGGGGGGGGCTCTTGACATCTAATGTAAGGAAAGGGGGTGCACTGTGATGTTAGGGAGAGTAGGGGACTCAACTTCTAATGGTGGGGGGGGGAGCTCTTGACATCTAATGTAAGGAAAGGGGGTGCACTGTGATGTTAGGGAGAGAGGGGGACTCAACTTCTGATGGTGGGGGGGGCTCTTGACATCTAATGTAAGGAAAGGGGGTGCACTGTGATGTTAGGGAGAGTAGGGGACTCAGCTTCTGATGGTGGGGGGGCTCTTGACATCTAATGTAAGGAAAGGGGGTGCACTGTGATGTTAGGGAGAGTAGGGGACTCAACTTCTAATGGTGGGGGGGGGGAGCTCTTGACATCTAATGTAAGGAAAGGGGGTGCACTGTGATGTTAGGGAGAGTGGGGGACTCTACTTCTGATGGTGGGGGGGGGGGCTCTTGACATCTAATGTAAGGGGAGGGGGTGCACTGTGATGTTAGGGAGAGTTGGGGACTCAGCTTCTGATGGTGGGGTGGCTCTTGACATCTAATGTAAGGAAAGGGGGTGCACTGTGATGTTAGGGAGAGTGGGGGACTCAACTTCTTGATGGTGGGGGGGCTCTTGACATCTAATGTAAGGAAAGGGGGTGCGCTGTGATGTTAGGGAGAGTGGGGGACTCAGCTTCTGATGGTGGGGGGGCTCTTGACATCTAATGTAAGGAAAGGGGGTGCACTGTGATGTTAGGAGAGTGGGGGACTCAACTTCTGATGGTGGGGGGGGCTCTTGACATCTAATGTAAGGAAAGGGGGTGCGCTGTGATGTTAGGGAGAGTGGAGGACTCAACTTCTTGATGGTGGGGTGGCTCTTGACATCTAATGTAAGGGGAGGGGTGCACTGTGATGTTAGGGAGAGTGGGGGACTCAACTTCTGATGGGGGGGGTGGCTCTTGACATCTAATGTAAGGAAAGGGGGTGCACTGTGATGTTAGGGAGAGTGGGGGACTCAGCTTCTGATGGTGGGGTGGCTCTTGACATCTAATGTAAGGGGAGGGGGTGCACTGTGATGTTCGGGAGAGTGGGGGACTCAACTTCTGAAGGTGGGGGGGCTCTTGACATCTAATGTAAGGGGAGGGGATGCGCTGGACATCTAATCTTACAGATACAAGCGGCCCTTTTGAGGACAATCATAATGCTGATGCGGCCCACGATGAAATTGAGTTTGACACCCCCGGTATAGGATGAGCCCTGAAAATCCCCAACCATGGCCAACCGCGTACCCAACTGATGGCGTTCCTATAAATTCTTCTGTCCCTATGTTATACATTAGAGGCCATGAACGGAGAGGTTTCCATTCTGGGGGTCACCAGCGGTATTCGGGGGCGTCTTGGTGAGACCTTTGGTTGAGTTCACAAAGCTAACACACCACGATAAGGATCCTTATTTGCAAAAACCTCGTCGGTTATTTTCAGCTTCTGATGGAATTTGTAAATTTACAGCCACATAAAACGCTGACCCTTCCCCGTGTGTTGTAGATGAGCGAATTGAGCTCCTTGTATTCCCTTTCCAAGGCTGCCGTGCAATGAGCTGCCAGCGTAACCGTACGGCGCACAAGAACATGCCGTACCGCTTTCTACACCAACCCAGCCAGAGCACAACGAAGGTCGGGCGTTTTATTGGCTGGCAGAAGAGAATGACAAATAATAGATAAAAGCTGGATAAACACAACACAATGTTCTCCATGTGGAAGGGAGGAATGGCACTCCACGTGTGTACAGTGTACAGGGCGGAGCGCACAGCGAGTACAGTACACCGTGTTACTCACACCTTCCTCAGGCAATCACAGACTCTACTGTACAATGGGAGGTAACTACTGTACCCAGACGAGTCCACCTTCTGCACTCATACACAAGAGACCTTCAACACTCATCATACACAAGAGACCTTCAACACTCATACACAAGAGACGGAGGGAGAGCAAGTTGAGAAAGCCCTTCCATCTTAGGAACTACGAAGACTGAGAAATAGCAGAAGGAAGAGGACAGCGAAGGTAGAGGGTGAGTCACACAATGTTACATATGGAGGACAGGAGGAGAAAAACGAACTACAATAGTTTGTATGGCAGCACGACTTGCTACGGGAGGGAGAGATCGCTGGGTCCTAGAGGACTTTGAGAGACACACGGGAGGGTGAATCCTGTGCAGAAGGACCAGTGAATCTCTGTGCTCCAAATCCTACACTATGTGGCCAAACGTCTGTAGATGCCTGACCATCACATCTGTAGGAGCTTGTTGGACATCCCATTCCAGAACCATGGCCATGGAGATGCCCCCTTCCTCCACCCATGGCCATTAGACATCGGAGCCGTCAAAAAAATTTTTTGTTTCGTTCCGTTTCGTATAAAAAAAAATTCGTAATTCGTGTACGAAATTTAATTCGGATTCGTACGAAATACGAATCGTTACAAATATCGACACTCTACGAATAATAACGAATTATCCGAAAACGTACTAACGTTACATAACACAAGTCTATAAATGTCTATTGTTCACCAATCACTCAGAGGAAGTACGAAATCCTAAATTTAGTTTACGAATACGAAATTTGGTATTTCGTACTTCCTCTGAGTGATTGGTGAACACGTTAATATGTTTTTGGATAATTCGTTATTATACGTAGAGTGTCGATATTCGTTATACTGAATCTCAAATTCATTCGAATCATTCGTTATATCCGCTATAATTTCTTTCATATTAGTTGAAATTCATCATTTGGTAGTTTGGATTCAGATAATTTGGATTCGAAATTCGTAAAAAAAAAAATCGTATTTCGTACAGAATTCGTATTCGTAAAAATTCGTAATTCGGATTCGTACGAAACTAATCGCACATGTCTAATGGCTATTAATGTGGAGTTCCCACCTCTGTGGCTACAACATCCTCTTCTCTTCTGGGAAGACTTTCCACAAGATTTTGGAGAGTGTTTGTGGGATTTTTCTTTCCATTTGTGAGGTCAGGTGCTGATGTTGGGTGGGAAAACCTGGCTCCCAACTGGTATTAGACATGGGCGCCGTCAATAAATTAGTTTTGTTCCATTTCGTATTAAAACTTAATTCGTATTTCATAATTCGTGTCAGAAATTCAATTCAGATTCGTACCATTCGTACCATCCCTGTGCTGTGCTGACTTCCTGGGTCTTTAACTTGTAGGCTCGTTACCTTTTCGTAACAATTACGAATTTTCGTTATGATGAATTTATCATTATGAGGGGCTCCCACCATCCCTGTGCTGACTTCCTGTTTTTAACTTCATCATAACCAATAATCGTAGTTAACGAACATTCTGTCCGATTCTGTTGTAACGGAATTTGGATTTTTAACTTCATCATAACCAATAATCGGAGTTAATGAACATTCTGTCCGATTCTGTTGTAGAGCTTCCTCTATGAATAAGTCTAATCATTTGTGAGGTCAGGTGCTACGAAGTTCGTAATATACGAAAATTTGTCCGAAATTCAATTCAGATTCGTACCATTCTTACCATCCCTGTGCTGACTTCCTGGGTGATTCTGTTGTAACGGAATTTGGATACGAAGTTCGTATACGAAAATTTGTATTTCGGATTCGTACGAATTTCTGGAAATTCATATGAATTTCCGATACGTACGAAACTAATCGCACATGTCTAACTGGTATTCCAATTCATTCCCAAGGTGTTCAATAGGGATGAGGTCAGGGCTCTGTGCAGGACATGAGTTCTTCCACGCCCAGCTCATCAAACCATGTCTTCATGGATTTGGTTCACCTGGATTGGGCTTAGTTGTAGAGCTTCCTCTATGAATAAGTCTAATCATTTGTGAGGTCAGGTGCTGATGTTGGGTGGGAAGACCTGGCTCTCAACTGGTATTCCAATTTATCCCATAGGTGTTCAATAGGGATGAGGTCAGGGCTCTGTGCAGGATACTCAGGTTCCTCCCCAACCATGTCTTTATGGAGCTGTCCCACTTTGCATCTACAACATCCTCCACCCTTCTGGGAAGACTTTCCACAAAATTTAGGAGGCTGTCTGTGGGAATTTGTGCCGATTTGAGAGGTTGGGTACTGACCTCAGTAGGGATGAGGTCAGGACTCTGAGATCAGGACACTTCAGTTTCTCCACACCAAACTGGTCACACCATGTCTTTATGGGGTTGGCTTTGTACACGGGGGGGGGGGGGGGTGTAGACAGTCATGTTGGGACAGAAAAGAGTCTTCCCCAAACTGTTATCACAAGGTTGGAAGACCACAATTGTCTCCATTGTCTTTGTATGATGGGGTATTACCAGGGCCCTTCACTGGAGACACCTGAACTCATTCTTTTAGAGGAGTGTTCGCATGCCTTTGGCCATATAGTGTATGCCCTTATCTTGTATCTTCTATGGAACACCAGTCATTAGTGGCAATATAGACCTCAATCACTCTCTCTTTATATACATACATATAGTACTTCCAAGTGCCCTATAGCCTAGGGCTACTCAATGTTCCATCATCCACAGATGTCCACAGCCAGGTCCTGGATGTGAGTAGCTCTATCTAGGTTCTAAGTGAAGCTGGAACTCATTGTCCCTCACTCCTCTGACTGATAAAACACCTTACAGATGTTCTCCTATGATGTATGGCTGTACTTTATCTCTGTATTATTGGTTTTATATATTCTGCTCTGTAATCTTTTATCGTCATGTTCCACCTATTTGATCTTATTTTTTCGGGGTCGTTGTTCAGACCGCTCTGCTCCTTGTTTTGTTACCACACACTAGTCAAATATGCTGCCCATCATCACTGACCATCTGATCTGGACCTTGCCAAATTATATTTGCCCGATTTGGATGAAGGTATTAAGCTTCTAAATTCCACTGCTGTAGAATGTTTGTTATGTTTAATGACCACCCACCTTACCCCTCAACCTGTTACTACCACAATGGCTACTTACCATCGTTTCCTTATGATGATGACCCTCGGGGGTCAGGAATTGTACTCCTCTTTCTATGTTTATCTTCACAACCCACCCTTACTATGAAGTTCCTCTCAGCTTTAAATGTAGATGCGGTGCTTCTAAAGTAAATGGCAGACAAGTCACGTTTATTGTGCGCACCAACTGCCCATCTTGTCCCCAACACACATAGACCTGCTACGGTCAGGCAGTGTTGCCAACCGTCAGTATTTTTACTGGCAGCCAGTAAAAGACAGGCAAATTTCTAATGCCAGTAAATGCCAGTAAAAGTAAAATGCTGCCAGTAAAAAATATGGCTGTGACACTCGCCTTGGTCCAGAGCCAGCTGAGATCATCTGAGTGCCTGCTACAGTGTGATTGGGCGGCACTGGTGGAGGCAGTGCCTGAGCATGCAGTGTGATGTCATAGTGCAATGGAGCCAAGCAGAGGGGCCAGAGCCTCGTATGTGGGTCTGCGGTATGGGAGCAAGGTGGGCTGGGACCAGGACCATCAGTGCTGTTTAGAGTAGAGTGGACTGGAGGGACCACTTGGCTTGGAGAGAGACTGTCACTGTGACTCAGGAGGGGATGTGTTGTATCGGTGATGTCTCATCATCATCTGTGCTGCTGCACACTGCTGTCAGTGTCACTGTGAGAGTGAATTTTATGTGGGTGCTGCCCATTCTAATTTCTGTACTGTCCCTGAGATACTTACTTACTATATCAAAAATAAAATAAGAAATATGTTTTTTGCCTTATTATCTACATTAATTCATATTGCTAATTGCATATTGTATTTGTTTGTAGCCTAAATACTCAAATTTGCACTTTTTGGAAATGCCAGTAAAAACATGGTTGTGCCAGTAAATTTTGGGTGTTGTGTCAGTAAATTTTAATCTGGTAGGTTGGCAACACTGCGGTCAGGTGACGTAAAAAAGGGGAACCTATAACTCGAGCCAAATATGGTCTGGACACGCCAGGAACATACCTGTACCTTCACTGGTCATGTATAATAAGTAGGCTAAAGTCTGAATTATTACCACCTTCAATCTGGCAATGACCTGCACCCACAGAGCCAGATACGGGTGGCGGGGTCTACTGAATGGCCTAGAAATGGTCCAACTACCATTAGACATTAATATAGTTATCATAACTGCTGTTTGTTTCTGCCCCACATACAGACTTCCTCAGAACTCATCACACGCAACCATTACAGCTCTTGGTTGAAGAGTCTAGATAGATGTCTCTGCATTCACTTGTTCTCTCAAAAAAGCAGCCATGAAATCCCCATCAACCGAGACCAGACCCCCAAATCCTGAAGAAGAAAAACACGAGGACAACGAGGCGGGGAAGAAGCCCGGCGCGAAGTCTAAAGTGCAAAGTGAAAGTGAAAAGGATTCTGGGTACTCAGGTAGATGCCCGCTTCTTGACCCAAATCACTCTTTTCTTTCCATTTGTAGAACATATTTATGAAAAACATCGATATAATTTCCTCTCCAATGAGAACATCAACGATCCAACAACATTTTATCTGTAATCACATCAACACCATCATTCAGTCACCCAACAGTAACATCTACAGTACCACCAACCCTTCTCCTCCTCCTTTACCCTCCAACAGTAACATCTACAGTACCACCAACCCTTCTCCTCCTCCTTTACCCTCCAACAGTAACATCTACATTACCACCAACCCTTCTCCTCCTCCTTTACCCTCCAACAGTAACATCTACAGTACCACCATCCCTTCTCCTCCTCCTTTACCCTCCAACAGTAACATCTACAGTACCACTACCCTTCTCCTCCCTATTACCTTCCAACGGTAACATCTACAATACCACCAACCCTTCTCCTCCTCCTTTACCCTCCAACAGTAACATCTACAGTACCACCAACCCTTCTCCTCCCTATTACCCTCCAACAGTAACATGTACAATACCACCATCTCTTCTCCTCTCCATTACCCTCCAACAGTAACATCTACAGTACCACCATGCCTTCTCCTCCCTATTACCCTCCAACAGTAACATCTACAATACCACCAACCCTTCTCCTCCCCTTTACCCTCCAACAGTAACATCTACAGTACCACCAACCCTTCTCCTCTCTATCACCCTCCAACAGTAACATCTACAGTACCACCAACCCTTCTCCTCCCTATTACCCTCCAACTGTAACATCTACAGTACCACCAACCCTTCTCCTCCCTATTACCCTCCAACTGTAACATCTACAGTACCACAACCCTTCTCCTCCCTATTAACCTCCAACAGTAACATCTACAGTACCACCAACCCTTCTCCTCCCTATTACCCTCCAACAGTAACATCTACAGTACCACCAACCCTTCTCCTCTCTATTACCCTCCAACAGTAACATCTACAATACCACCAACCCTTCTCCTCTCTATTACCCTCCAACAGTAACATCTACAGTACCACCAACCCTTCTCCTCCCTATTACCCTCCAACAGTAACATCCACAGTACCACCATCCCTTCTCCTCCCTATTACCTTCCAACAGTAACATCTACAGTACCACCAACCCTTCTCCTCCCTATTACCCTCCAACTGTAACATCTACAGTACCACCAACCATTCTCCTCTCTATCACCCTCCAACAGTAACATCTACAGTACCACCAACCCTTCTCCTCTCTATTACCCTCCAACAGTAACATCTACAGTACCACCAACCATTCTCCTCCCTATTACCCTCCAACAGTAACATCTACAGTACCACCAACCCTTCTCCTCCCTATTACCCTCCAACAGTAACATCTACAGTACCACCAACCCTTCTCCTCTATATCACCCTCCAACAGTAACATCTACAGTACCACCAACCCTTCTCCTCCCTATTACCCTCCAACAGTAACATCTACAGTACCACCAACCCTTCTCCTCTCTATCACCCTCCAACAGTAACATCTACAGTACCACCAACCCTTCTCCTCCCTATTACCCTCCAACAGTAACATCTACATTACCACCAACCCTTCTCCTCCCCTTTACCCTCCAACAGTAACATCTACAGTACCACCAACCCTTCTCCTCCCTATTACCCTCCAACAGTAACATCTACAGTACCACCAACCCTTCTCCTCCCTATTACCCTCCAACAGTAACATCTACAGTACCACCAACCATTCTCCTCCCTATTACCCTCCAACAGTAACATCTACAGCACTACCAACCCTTCTCCTCCCTATTACCCTCCAACAGTAACATCTACAGTACCACCAACCCTTCTCCTCCCTATTACCCTCCAACAGTAACATCTACAGTACCACCAACCCTTCTCCTCCCTATTACCCTCCAACAGTAACATCTACAGCACCACCAACCCTTCTCCTCCCTATTACCCTCCAACAGTAACATCTACAGTACCACCAACCCTTCTCCTCCCTATTACCCTCCAACAGTAACATCCACAGTACCACCAACCCTTCTCCTCCCTATTACCATCCAACAGTGACATCTACAGTACCACCAACCCTTCTCCTCTCTATTACCCTCCAACAGTAACATCTACAGTACCACCAACCCTTCTCCTCCCTATTACCCTCCAACAGTAACATCCACAGTACCACCAACCATTCTCCTCCCTATTACCCTCCAACAGTAACATCTACAGTACCACCAACCCTTCTCCTCCATATTACCCTCCAACTGTAACATCTACAGTACCACCAACCCTTCTCCTCCCTATTACCCTCGAACAGTAACATCCACAGTACCACCAACCCTTCTCCTCCCTATTACCCTCCAACAGTAACATCCACAGTACCACCAACCCTTCTCCTCCCTATTACCATCCAACAGTGACATCTACAGTACCACCAACCATTCTCCTCCCTATTACCATCCAACTGTAACATCTACAGTACCACCAACCCTTCTCCTCCCTATTACCCTCCAACAGTAACATCTACAGTACCACCAACCCTTCTCCTCTCTATCACCCTCCAACAGTAACATCTACAGTACCACCAACCCTTCTCCTCTCTATCACCCTCCAACAGTAACATCTACAGTACCACCAACTCTTCTCATCTCTATTACCCTCCATTTTCTTTCCAATGATTTTTTCAACTTCCACCCAGTGAAGGGTTTGGTTTCATCCGAGCCTTGCCAGGCAGGTGACTGAAGTGACCCTTCACCAGAACTGGGTCATCTGAAGAGTAGTCTTTGCCTTTCCCCATCATGATCAATGGACTTGTGTTCCAGTCTTCCCTTTCCTTGTACTTTGTCTCTTTCTCTCTTTGGAATCCATGTCTGATGGATGTTCTTTGTGGTCCCTTCACAGACAGCAGCTCAGAGAGCCTCAGCTCGGAGGAAACAAATGGATCAATAAGCATCATTGGACCGGGATCCGGCCAGCAGGGGACAACCACTGTGCAGATGGCGTATACTCCTATCTATATACTGCAGAATGTCGTACTGAAACAGGTGAGCCACCAGGCGAGAAGGGGGGGAGGTGTCCAGGAACATCCCTAGAAAGTAGACCAAAAGCTTGAGTAGGGAAGTAATTAAACCGTTCAGATCTTTGTTTGCCACCCTCCATTCTTCTGGGTGGATTCCTGGGACACGAAGTAGGTGATCCTATTCTTCTGGGTGGATTCCTGGGACACAGAGTAGGTGATCCTATACTTCTGGGAGGATTCCTGGGGACACAGAGTAGGTGACCCCATTCTTCTGGGTGGATTCCTGGGGACACAGTGTAGGCAATCTCCCATTCTTCTGGGTGGATTCCTAGGGACACGGAGTAGGTGATCCCATTCTTCTGGGTGGATTCCTGGGACACGGAGTAGGTGATCCCATTCTTCTGGGTGGATTCCTGGGGACACAGAGTAGGTGATCTCATTCTTCTGGGAGGATTCCTGGGGACACAGAGTAGGTGACCCCATTCTTCTGGGAGGATTCCTGGGGACACAGTGTAGGCAATCTCCCATTCTTCTGGGTGGATTCCTGGGGACACGGAGTAGGTGATCCCATTCTTCTGGGTGGATTCCTGGGACACAGAGTAGGTGATCCCATTCTTCTGGGTGGATTCCTGGGACACGGAGTAGGTGATCCCATTCTTCTGGGAGGATTCCTGGGACACGGAGTAGGTGATCCCATTCTTCTGGGTGGATTCCTGGGGACACAGAGTAGGTGACCCCATTCTTCTGGGTGGATTCCTGGGGACACGGAGTAGGTGATCCCATTCTTCTGGGTGGATTCCTGGGGACACAGAGTAGGTGACCCCATTCTTCTGGGTGGATTCCTGGGGACACAGTGTAGGCAATCTCCCATTCTTCTGGGTGGATTCCTGGGGACACAGTAGGTGATCCCATTCTTCTGGGTGGATTCCTGGGGACACAGAGTAGGTGACCCCATTCTTCTGGGAGGATTCCTGGGGACACAGAGTAGGCAATCCCCCTTTCTTCTGGGGGGGGGGGGGGGGCATCCATGGGAGCCTCTATGGTGTCAATTCTTCTGGATAAGAGAGATGCGCATCCATAGGAGCCTCTATGGTGTAATTTCTCTTGGGTGAGGGAAAAGGACCATAGATGGGAGCCTCCATGGTACCATTTCTCCTGGGCGAGGACCATTCATAGGAGCCTCTATGGTGTAATTTCTCCTGGGTGAGGGAGAGGGCCATCCATGGTGTCATTTCTCCTGGATGAGGGGGAAGACCATCCATGGGAACCTCTATGGTGTCATTTCTCTTGGGTGAGGGAGAAGACCATCCATGGGAGCCTCTATGGTGTCATTTCTCCTGGGTGAGGGAGAAGACCATCCATGGGAGCCTCTATGGTGTCATTTCTCCTGGGTGAGGGAGAAGACCATCCATGGGAGCCTCTATGGTGTAATTTCTTCTGGGTGAAGGAGAGGACAATCCATGGGAGCCTCTATGGTGTCATTTCTCCTGGAAGAGGGGGAGAGGACAGTCCATGGGAGCCTCTATGGTGTCATTTCTCCTGGATGGGGGAGAGGACCATCCATGGGAGCCTCTAAGGTGTAATTTCTCCTGGAAGAGGGAGAGGACCATCCATGGGAGCCTCTATGGTGTCATTTCTCCTGGATGAGGGAGAGGACCATCCATGGGAGCCTCTATGGTGTAATTTCTCCTGGATGGGGGAGTGGACCATCCATGGGAGCCTCTATGGTGTCATTTCTCCTGGGTGAGGGAGAGGACCATCCATGGGAGCCTCTATGGTGTCATTTCTCCTGGGTGAGGGAGAGGACCATCCATGGGAGCCTCAATGGTATAATTTCTCCTGGGTGAATCACCATTAACCCAAGTTCTCTGAACTAAGTTGTGAGCGAGTCGGTGTATCTAAAGGGGGAGGGTGAATATACACTGTATACATTAAGGGTTGGAGTGTTCCGGTTGGTCGGTGTATATAGAGGGGGAGGGTTGCACAGTAAATACATTGTATACAGTCAGGGGTTGGAGTGTTCTGGTTGGTCGGTGTATATAGAGGGGGAGGGTTGCACAGTATATACATTGTATACAGTGGGTGGATCTCCATGTATCGGAATGTGTTCTCATTTGTATGTCCATTTTTTCTTGCAGCCTCGGCTCCTCATCCTCCAGCCTCATGTACGTCGCCATCGGAAGCGCCCCTCCCCTTTATCCTATCTTCCCATTCTTCGATCCTATCCCAGGATAGCTCCACGGCTAGCCCCTCCCCCTAGCCCCACACGCTCTCTAGTGCCCAGCAGTTCCACGCCCCCCGAAAACAGACCACCCCCTTCCCTCCTGGAAGTCTCACTGCGCTCTCTGGCATTACTGCAACGGACTCTGGAGACGCAGCGCTCCATCCGAGAACTGAGAGCCCATGCTAGACTATATGAAAGGGCCCTACAAGGGGAAGAGGGGGGATGGGAACATCTACAGAGAGTCATGGAACAGAGTGGAGGGTACCCCAAAATCACATCATCGTCAGCCCCGGCTCTGCCGGCAGAGCCTTCGCCTGAACCCACCACATCCCAGGATGTAACCATGACTTCATCAGGGGACGCCGACACACACAATGAGGAAACCATGACATCATCTGAGAAAAGTATGACATCATCAGGCACCGCAACATCTGAATGTATCGGAAACAAAGACAATGACCACCTAGGACTGTGTCCTCCATCAGCAGAGGCCTCGCCTCACCTCCTATGTACATAGAAAGTTTTATAGTCTATGAAATGTCTTTTATGAATACGGCACCCTGTAGAACCTTTTCAGAATCTCGCATTAAAGTCTATTTTTACAACCTCATTAAAACGCACCGCACTCTACTTTCATGTGGTCTTCCGTTTGCTATAATTCCACCAGTCAGAGCTCACAATACAGGTCAGGGGTGACACCTAGTGGACGGTCACAGTAATACAGATCTACCATCTAGTGGAGGGTCACAGTAATACAGATCTACCATCTAGTGGAGGGTCACAGTAATACAGATCTACCATCTAGTGGACGGTCACAGTAATACAGATCTACCATCTAGTGGACGGTCACAGTAATACAGATCTACCATCTAGTGGACGGTCACAGTAATACAGATCTACCATCTAGTGGAGGGTCACAGTAATACAGATCTACCATCTAGTGGAGGCGTCAGCAACCTTATTCCACTTAAGGGCTGGATTCAATGTATGTAAATGCATGGAGGGTCGCATTCACCTGCTAATAAATGAAGTTAACATTACACAGCCCCTGCACCTCTGGCCCCCTTTACATTACACAGCCCCAACACCTCTGGACCCCTTTACATTACACAGCCCCCGCACCTCTGGCCCCCTTTACATTACACAGCCCCCGCACTTCTGGCCCCCTTTACATTACACAGTCTCCCGTACCTCTGGACCCCTTTACATTACACAGCCCCCCGCACCTCTGGCCCCTTTTACATTACACAGCCCCCGCACCTCTGGACCCCTTTACATTACACAGCCCCCGCACCTCTGGCCGACTTTACATTTACACAGTCTCCCATACCTCTGGACCCCTTCACATTACACAGCCCCATACCTCTGGACCCCTTTACATTACACAGTCTCCCGTACTTCTGAACCCCTTTACATTACACAGTCTCCCGTACTTCTGAACCCCTTTACATTACATAGCCCCCGCACCTCTTTACATTACAGTCACCCGTACCTCTGGACTCCTTTACATTACACAGTCTCCCGTATCTCTGGACCCCTTTACATTACACAGTCTCCCGTAGCTCTGGACCCCTTTACATTACACAGTCTCCCGCACCGCAGGACCCCTTCACATTACACAACCCCCAAACCTCTGGCCGGCTTTACATTACACAGCCCCCGCACCTCTGGCCCCCTTTACATTACACAGCCCCGCACCTCTGGCCCCCTTTACATTACACAGCCCCGCACCTCTGGCCCCCTTTACATTACACAGCCCCCGCACCTCTGGCCCCCTTTACATTACACAGCCCCCGCACCACTGGCCCCCTTTACATTACACAGCCCCCGCACTTCTGGCCCCCTTTACATTACACAGTCTCCCGTACCTCTGGACCCCTTTACATTACATAGCCCCCGCACCTCTGGCCCCCTTACATTACACAGCACCTGCACCTCTGGACCCCTTTACATTACACAGCCCCCACACCTCTGGCCGACTTTACATTTACACAGTCTCCCATACCTCTGGACCCCTTCACATTACACAGCCCCGTACCTCTGGACCCCTTTACGTTACACAGTCTCCCATACTTCTGAACCCCTTTACATTACATAGCCCCCGCACCTCTTTACATTACAGTCACCCGTACCTCTGGACTCCTTTACATTACACAGTCTCCCGTATCTCTGGACCCCTTTACATTACACAGTCTCCCGTACCTCTGGACCCCTTTACATTACACAGTCTCCCGCACCGCAGGACCCCTTCACATTACACAACCCCCGAACCTCTGGCCCGCTTTACATTGCACAGCCCCCGCACCTCTGGACCCCTTTACATTACACAGTCTCCCGTATCTCTGGACCCCTTTACATTACACAGTCTCCCGTATCTCTGGACCCCTTTACATTACACAGTCTCCCGTATCTCTGGACCCCTTTACATTACACAGTCTCCCGTATCTCTGGACCCCTTTACATTACACAGTCTCCCGTATCTCTGGACCCCTTTACATTACACAGCCCCCGCACCTCTGGACCCCTTTACATTACACAGTCTCCCGTATCTCTGGACCCCTTTACATTACACAGTCTCCCGTATCTCTGGACCCCTTTACATTACACAGTCTCCCATACCTCTGGACCCCTTTACATTACACAGTCTCCCGTACCTCTGGACCCCTTTACATTACAGTCTCCCGTACCTCTGGACTCCTTTACATTACACAGTCTCCCGTACCTCTGGACCCCTTTACATTACACAGTCTCCCGTACCTCTGGACCCCTTTACATTACACAGTCTCCCGTACCTCTGGACCCCTTTACATTACACAGTCTCCCGCACCGCAGGACCCCTTCACATTACACAGCCCCCGAACCTCTGGCCGGCTTTACATTACACAGTCCCCCGCACTTCTGGACCCCTTTACATTACACAGTCCCCCGCACTTCTGGCCCCCTTTACATTACACAACTCCCGAACCGTTAACCTCTGGCCCCCTTAACATTTCTTATTTATTTTTACACTGTCCCTTCGAGAAAAAAAAAATCTGAACACTTTTATTGCTGTCAGAAGGAATGTAAACATCCCTTGTGACAGTACTAGGTTCTCTTTATGGAGGGATCAGGGGTCTAAGACCCCAAATCCCCTCTTTGCACTTAAAAGCATTCAAAAACGCCAATTTTTTAAAAAAAAATTGGCACCTTTAAGTCTTCTGTACAATTACAAGATCTGAGACCCGATCAAAACCGATTCCAGCTTTCTTGGGGTCTCCGGCCATCCGCTCTGACCTCCCGTTGGGACGGGAGAGCCTGGGCAGAGCGGCGGTGGGGGGGGGGGGGGGATGGACGAAGACGTCCCATCCCGCTGCTTGGGATAACAGCTGAGTGGGAAAGCCAACCGCCAGCTCTAAAAAGCAGCACCGGTGATGGTTGCAGCAATACAGACCTGCCACCCAGTGGAAGGTTTCAGCACTACACACCTGCCACCTAGTGGACAGTCGGTTGCAGCAATACAGACCTGCCACCCAGTGGACGGTTGCAGCAATACAGACCTGCCACCCAGTGGACGATTGCAGCAATACAGACCTGCCACCCAGTGGACGGTTGCAGCAATACAGACCTGCCACCCAGTGGACGGTTGCAGCAATACAGACCTGCCACCTAGTGGTCGGTTGCAGCAATACAGACCTGCCACCTAGTGGTCGGTTGCAGCAATACAGACCTGCCACCCAGTGGAAGGTTTCAGCACTACAGACCTGCCACCTAGTGGACGGTCGGTTGCAGCAATACAGACCTGCCACCCAGTGGACGGTTGCAGCAATACAGACCTGCCACCCAGTGGACGGTTGCAGCACTACACACCTGCCACCCAGTGGACGGTTGCAGCACTACAGACCTGCCACCCAGTGGACGGTTGCAGCAATACAGACCTGCCACCCAGTGGACGGTTGCAGCAATACAGACCTGCCACCCAGTGGACGGTTGCAGCAATACAGACCTGCCACCCAGTGGACGGTTGCAGCAATACAGACCTGCCACCCAGTGGACGGTTGCAGCAATACAGACCTGCCACCCAGTGGACGGTTGCAGCAATACAGACCTGCCACCTAGTGGTCGGTTGCAGCAATACAGACCTGCCACCTAGTGGACGGTTGCAGCAATACAGACCTGCCACCCAGTGGACGGTTGCAGCAATACAGACCTGCCACCCAGTGGACGGTTGCAGCAATACAGACCTGCCACCTAGTGGACGGTTGCAGCAATACAGACCTGCCACCTAGTGGTCGGTTGCAGCAATACAGACCTGCCACCCAGTGGACGGTTGCAGCAATACAGACCTGCCACCTAGTGGACGGTTGCAGCAATACAGACCTGCCACCTAGTGGACGGTTGCAGCAATACAGACCTGCCACCCAGTGGACGGTTGCAGCAATACACACCTGCCACCCAGTGGACGTTGCAGCAATACAGACCTGCCACCCAGTGGACGGTTGCAGCAATACAGACCTGCCACCTAGTGGACGGTTGCAGCAATACAGACCTGCCACCTAGTGGACGGTTGCAGCAATACAGACCTGCCACCCAGTGGACGTTGCAGCAATACAGACCTGCCACCCAGTGGACGGTTGCAGTAATACAGACCTGCCACCCAGTGGACGGTTGCAGCAATACAGACCTGCCACCCAGTGGACGGTTGCAGGAATACAGACCTGCCACCCAGTGGACGGTTGCAGCAATAGAGACCATGACACTTCTTAGAAAAAAGGATTTATTGATCTCTATCCTAGAAGTTATCTAATCATGAATCACATTAGGGGTCAGTGTCCAGTCTCCTCCTGTCTGCGTTTTTTTGCTTTCTTTTTTTTCTTGGTGCTGCCCGGTAAGTGTGAGTCCACCGCCGTGCCGCCTTTGGGTGGAAGAGCACCGAACGGCTGGAATCTCTGCTTCAGCCCCGGGGGGATGGATAACGGGGGTCTGTCGGGGATAGTGTGAAGAGCGCTGGGGTCCCCGTGGGCCTCCGCCACTGTGATGGTGCCTTTGAATGAAGGAACACAAACTAGTCCGCCCCCCGGGCCCTCATCAGGGTGACACAGAAGGGGTGTGAAAGGGGCGTCAGAGCAGGGCGAGGAGAGGACGTGGCAGAACCTCTTCATCCCGCCAGACTTCACCTTCTGCATCTTGTAGCCGGGCAACGGGAAGCGGTGAGAGTTCAAACTGCAAGAGAGGAGAGAGGGGCGGTCAGATCCGAGTCATGTGTACAAATCACCCCCCCCCCCAAGTATCTCCTCCATCATCAGAATACCCCCCCCCATTATCAGAAGATCCCCCCCATGTATCCCCTCTATTGTCAGTATATCCCCCCCCATGTATCCCCTCTATTATAAGTATATCCCCCCCATGTATCCCCTCTATTATCAGTATATCCCCCCCATGTATCCCCTCTATTGTCAGTATATCCCCCATGTATCCCCTCTATTATCAGTATATCCCCCCCCCCATGTATCCCCTCTATTATCAGTATACCCCCCCCCCCAAGTATCCCCTCTATTATCAGTATACCCCCCCATGTATCCCCTCTATTATCAGTATATCCCCCCCCATGTATCCCCTCTTTTATCAGTATATCCCCCCCCATGTATCCCCTCTATTATCAGTATATCCCCCCCATGTATCCCCTCTATTATCAGTATATCCCCCCCCCATGTATCCCCTCTATTGTCAGTATATCCCCCCCCCCATGTATCCCCTCTATTGTCAGTATATCCCCCCCCATGTATCCCCTCTATTATCAGTATACCCCCCCATATGTCCCCTCTATTATCAGTATATCCCCCCCCCATGTATCCCCTCTATTATCAGTATACCCCCCCCCATGTATCCCCTCTATTATCAGTATACCCCCCCCCCCAAGTATCCCCTCGATTATCAGTATACCCCCCCCCCATGTATCCCATCTATTATCAGTATACCCCCCCCATATGTCCCCTCTATTATCAGTATACCCCCCCCCCCATGTATCCCTTCTATTATCAGTATACCCCCCCCATGTATCCCTTCTATTATCAGTATACCCCCCCCATGTATCCCCTCTATTATCAGTATACCCCCCCCCCCCATGTATCCCCTCTATTATCAGTATATCCCCCCATGTATCCCCTCTATTATCAGTATACCCCCCCCCATGTATCCCCTCTATTATCAGTATACCCCCCCCCCATGTATCCCCTATATTATCAGTATACCCCCCCATGTATCCCCTCTATTATCAGTATTCCCCCCCATGTATCCCCTCTATGTATCCCCTCTATTATCAGTATACCCCCCCATGTATCCCCTATATTATCAGTATACCCCCCCCATGTATCCCCTCTATTATCAGTATATCCCCCCCATGTATCCCCTCTATTATCAGTATACCCCCCCCATATACCCTCTCTATTATCAGTATAACCCCCCCCCATGTATCCCCTCTATTATCAGTATATCCCCCCCTCCCATGTATCCCCTCTATTATCAGTATACCCCCCCCATGTATCCCCTCTATTATCAGTATACCCCCCCATGTATCCCCTCTATTATCAGTATATCCCCCCCATGTATCCCCTCTATTATCAGTATATCCCCCCCATGTATCCCCTCTATTATCAGTATATCCCCCCATGTATCCCCTCTATTATCAGTATACCCCCCCCCCCATGTATCCCCTCTATTATCAGTATACCCCCCCATTATCAGTATACCCCCCCCCATGTATCCCCTCTATTATCAGTATACCCCCCATGTATCCCCTCTATTATCAGTATACCCCCCCCCCCCCATGTATCCCCTCTATTATCAGTATACCCCCCCATGTATCCCCTCTATTATCAGTATATCCCCCCCATGTATCCCCTCTATTATCAGTATACACCCCCCCCCCATATGTCCCCTCTATTATCAGTATACCCCCCCCCATATACCCTCTCTATTATCAGTATATCCCCCCCCCATGTATCCCCTCTATTATCAGTATACCCCCCCATATACCCTCTCTATTATCAGTATAACCCCCCCCCCCATGTATCCCCTCTATTATCAGTATACACCCCCCCATATGTCCCCTCTATTATCAGTATATCCCCCCATGTATCCCCTCTATTATCAGTATATCCCCCCCCCCATGTATCCCCTCTATTATCAGTATATCCCCCCCCATGTATCCCCTCTATTATCAGTATAACCCCCCCCATGTATCCCCTCTATTATCAGTATATCCCCCCATGTATCCCCTCTATTATCAGTATACACCCCCCCCCCCATATGTCCCCTCTATTATCAGTATATCCCACCCATGTATCCCTTCTATTATCAGTATATCCCCCCCCCATGTATCCCCTCTATTATCAGTATACCCCCCCCCCATATACCCTCTCTATTATCAGTATAACCCCCCCCCCCTCATGTATCCCCTCTATTATCAGTATATCCCCCCCATGTATCCCCTCTATTATCAGTATATCCCCCCCCCATGTATCCTCTCTATTATCAGTATATCCCCCCCCATGTATCCCCTCTATTATCAGTATACCCCCCCCATGTATCCCCTCTATTATCAGTATATCCCCCCCCTCCATGTATCCCCTCTATTATCAGTATACACCCTCCCATGTATCCCCTCTATTATCAGTATACCCCCCCATGTATCCCATCTATTATCAGTATATCCCCCCCCCATGTATCCCCTCTATTATCAGTATATCCCCCCCCCATGTATCCCCTCTATTATCAGTATACCCCCCCATGTATCCCCTCTATTATCAGTATATCCCCCCCCCATGTATCCCCTCTATTATCAGTATATCCCCCCATGTATCCCCTCTATTATCAGTATATCCCCCATGTATCCCCTCTATTATCAGTATAACCCCCCCCCTCATGTATCCCCTCTATTATCAGTATATCCCCCCCCCCCCCCAATGTATCCCCTCTATTATCAGTATACACCCTCCCATGTATCCCCTCTATTATCAGTATATCCCCCCATGTATCCCCTCTATTATCAGTATACCCCCCCATGTATCCCCTCTATTATCAGTATACCCCCCCCCCATGTATCCCCTCTATTATCAGTATACACCCCCCCATATGTCCCCTCTATTATCAGTATATCCCCCCCCATGTATCCCCTCTATTATCAGTATATCCCCCCCATGTATCCCCTCTATTATCGGTATATCCCCCCCCCCATGTATCCCCTCTATTATCAGTATATCCCCCCCCCCCATGTATCCCCTCTATTATCAGTATATCCCCCCCCCCCATGTATCCCCTCTATTATCAGTATATCCCCCCCCCCATGTATCCCCTCTATTATCAGTATATCCCCCCCCCCATGTATCCCCTCTATTATCAGTATATCCCCCATGTATCCCCTCTACTATCAGTATATCCCCCCCCATGTATCCCCTCTATTATCAGTATATCCCCCATGTATCCCCTCTATTATCAGTATATCCCCCATGTATCCCCTCTATTATCAGTATAACCCCCCCCCCCATATGTCCCCTCTATTATCAGTATATCCCCCCCCATGTATCCCCTCTATTATCAGTATAACCCCCCCATTATCAGTATATCCCCCCCCCATGTATCCCCTCTATTATCAGTATACCCCCCTCCCATGTATCCCCTCTATTATCAGTATATCCCCCCATGTATCCCCTCTATTATCAGTATAACCCCCCCCCCCTCATGTATCCCCTCTATTATCAGTATATCCCCCCCCCATGTATCCCCTCTATTATCAGTATACACCCTCCCATGTATCCCCTCTATTATCAGTAGATCCCCCATGTATCCCCTCTATTATCAGTATACCCCCCCATGTATCCCCTCTATTATCAGTATACCCCCCCATGTATCCCCTCTATTATCAGTATATCCCCCCCCCCATGTATCCCCTCTATTATCAGTATACACCCCCCCATATGTCCCCTCTATTATCAGTATATCCCCCCCCCATGTATCCCCTCTATTATCAGTATATCCCCCCCATGTATCCCCTCTATTATCAGTATATCCCCCCCCCCATGTATCCCCTCTATTATCAGTATATCCCCCCCCCCCATGTATCCCCTCTATTATCAGTATATCCCCCCCATGTATCCCCTCTATTATCAGTATATCCCCCCCATGTATCCCCTCTATTATCAGTATATCCCCCCCCCCATGTATCCCCTCTATTATCAGTATATCCCCCCCCCCATGTATCCCCTCTATTATCAGTATATCCCCCCCCCCCCATGTATCCCCTCTATTATCAGTATATCCCCCCCCCCATGTATCCCCTCTATTATCAGTATATCCCCCCCCATGTATCCCCTCTATTATCAGTATAACCCCCCCCCCATATGTCCCCTCTATTATCAGTATATCCCCCCATGTATCCCCTCTATTATCAGTATAACCCCCCCATTATCAGTATATCCCCCCCATGTATCCCCTCTATTATCATTACATCCCCCCCCCCCCATGTATCCCCTCTATTATCAGACATGACAGAGGAGCGCCCCCCACAGGTCGCAGACGGACAGAAATAAGGGGGGAACGCACACATATGGGGTCTTTGTCACAAATCTTATCTGCTGGCTCCACCTGGAGGTTAAGCACGAGTACTACATGACAGTGCTGGGGGCAGATCCCAAAATGCTGGAGTTGTCACAGGACAGGAAGTAGGAAATTCTCCCCCTGGGACATGGCGCCCCCCCCCCCCCCCGAGTTCAGGTTGGGGGGGGGGGGGAGTCACCAGGAACAGACCTGACCTCTGCCTGAACTCTTCCAGCACTCTATAATCTATGTGGTCTGGCATGTCGGTTTTGGGGGATTAGAGCAGTGCTGCCCCCTTGTGGATGAGATTCACACTGACGACATGTACATGAAGGTCTACCTACCTCTCCGGATTGAAGTCTGTGGGGGCTCTGATCAGCCAGATCTCCGTGTCGGGTTCAGAGGTCACCGAGCCGTCACAATCAGACACGGCACTGAAGTTGGAGGGACACTGATAACAGATCTTCCCTGAAAGAGAGACACCGATATCCGATCAATAATCATCAGAGGGCCAGGGGTGGTGCTAAATACCCCTCCCCTACACCAGGGGGGCCCCTCCCCGGGGGGGATATCAGATGTACACCGGGGGGCCCTCGCCTGGGGGGGGGATATCAGATGTACACCGGGGGGGCCCTCACCTGGGGGGGATATCAGATGTACACTGGGGGGGCCCCTCACCTGGGGGGGGATATCAGATGTACACCAGGGGGGGGGGCCCCTCACCTGGGGGGGATATCAGATGTACACTGGGGGGCCCCTCACCCATAGAAGATCTCCTCTCTGAGATCTCCGCCTGTTTGCTGGCCGGCTCCTCCCACAACTTCCTGCACTCCCAGCAATGGCTCCGCCTCCATTTCTAAGGACTACGTATCCCATGGTACCTTGCTGCTCTGTAATGACTCTGCCTACTTAGGCTCCTCCCCTCAGAAGGCGGGCTCTGCGAAAGCTGCCTCCTCACAAGGGGGTGGTGATTCCAAGAGATGGGTGGGGTCTTCCTCATAGGATGAGGTTGGTGATGATTGGAGGATGGGGGTGGGGGCGGGTCACCGGGCTCTCAGGATGGACAGTCTCCTCTCCAGTGTCAGTTACATAACCCCGCCCACCGTGTCTCCTCACCCCTCCCCCCAAAGATCCTCAGGGGTGGATCACTGTGATATATTCCTTCCCAAATCCTAACTGGCGAGGAGGGGATTGTAGATCACTGAATTGTAGAGTGGGGGTGGGGGAGGGGATTGTAGAGTGGGGGGGGTTGTAGATGGGGGAGGGGATTGTAGATCGGGGGGGGGAGGGGATTGTAGAGTGGGGATAGTAGATCGGGGGGAGGGGGGGTTGTAGATGGGGGAGGGGATTGTAGATCGGGGGGGAGGGGGGTTGTATATCGGGGGGAGGGGGTTGTAGATCGGGGGGGGGAGGGGATTGTAGAGTGGGGATAGTAGATCGGGGGGAGGGGGGGTTGTAGATGGGGGAGGGGATTGTATATCGGGGGGAGGGGGGATTATAGATGGGGGAGGGGATTGTAGATCGGGGGGGAGGGGGGTGGGGTGGGGGGGAGGGGGTTGTAGATCGGGGGGGGGGAGGGGATTGTAGAGTGGGGATAGTAGATCGGGGGGAGGGGGGGTTGTAGATGGGGGAGGGGATTGTATATCGGGGGGAGGGGGGATTATAGATGGGGGAGGGGATTGCAGATCACCTTCCATCACGGTCTGGTGACACAGAATTCCTCTTTAAGCCCCGCCCTCCGCTCGGGATATGTCCGGTCCGGTATCGCTCGGTGATCTCCGTACCGCTCGGAGTGATAACACGGCGAAGTTCCCCTCCCCCATTACACGTGTTTTCCCCCCAACGGGCGCCGCCATCTTACCCGTACCGTCCATCCTCCGAGACTCCTCCTCCTCCTCCCCGATCTGCCCGCCCCATCACCATGGTGACAGAACTCCGCCTTCTCTGGCACGAGGGGGCGCGGTCAGGCGGGTGAGGGGAGGAGGAGGGCGGGGCCGGGGTGATCTACTCCGCCCCTCTCCCCCCGCACAGACTTCTGGGAGTTGTAGTTCAGTCAGTGCTGAGGCGGATGAGGAGAGGGGGGCGGGGCACTACATTTCCCGGCATGCCGAGCGGCCGCCCCACCTGTCAGCGAGGGACACACCTGATAGATCTGGAATGTGAGGGGGAGGGGAAAAAACTTCCCAAACTTCCAACACCCGGATCCGGGCAACTCCACCCCCCACCGGAGCCTTCCACCCGCCGGACAGGTGAGCGGAGCACTACTTCATATATATACACTGTCTACGTCACTACTTCATTATATATATATATTGCGGGACATGTGAGGAGATCCTCCCTATGTATTGGAATCTCTCTATATATATACTTGCTGTATATGATGTAAATGTTATATTATAAATATATACTTTTATCTATATACTCCGTATACCCCCCTCCCCCCCCGGTATACGGACGTGTGAGGCATGATGACATCATAGTGTGGGAGGATTGAGAAGAATGATCTGTAATCCCCCCACTATGATGTCATCACATCCTGACTGATGCCCCTCCCCCATCATCAATGATTTGACTATGTCAGAATTTGGGGGGGTTTTGCCCCCCACCCCCTATAGACAGATCACATGATCTCATTATGAAGTTCGGAGAATCTCCTCCCCATCAGGGAAAACGGAAAAATACAAAAAAAAACATCAAATGTGCCCCTCCCCCGCTGTGTGCCCGTCACTTGCCCCTCTTAGTGGGGGGGGGGGGTCGTGGTGAGGTGTGGGACGGTTCCTGTGTCCTCCATGCTTCCCCCCCCTCCTCTCTTTTCTTCCCTTCTGATAGGCGTCCAATAGGGGCGCCTGCGCCTTCAGCCAATCAGGTGATGGGTATCAGATCCGCACTCCCTGATTGGTGGAGAGGCGGTTCAGTGTTAGTAAAGTGAATATTCATTTACCTTCCTAACACACCTGAGTGGGCTCCGCATGCGAGGCTCTGCGCTCCGACTCCACCTTTTATTGATGCCTATTAGAGCCTCCGGCTCCAATCAGGAGCTTCAAAAACACCCCCTCCCCCGCTGCTGGAATTCAGGCGCCCGGCGTCCAAAAAGGGGCTGGACTCCTGAATAGGGGGAGGCGGCCATGTATAAATTCATGTTATCCAAGAATCTATCCATTAGTCATAAAGGGGGTGACATCATAGAGGGGACGGGGCCCGGGCGCCCTTAATGGACCACTGCTGCCCATGGACCCCAAATTCCCATGTTTTGTTCCCCAACACAGTTACATATCAATTTTGCCCCAATCCCCCCCGGGTCCTGTGTCCTCCCGCCCTCTATATACCGGGTCCTGTCACCTCCCGCCCTCTATATACCGGGTCCTGTGACCTCCCGCCCTCTATATACCGGGTCCTGTGACCTCCCGCCCTCTATATGCCGAGTCCTGTGACCTCCCGCCCTCTATATACCGAGTCCTGTGACCTCCCGCCCTCTATATACCGAGTCCTGTGACCTCCCGCCCTCTATATACCTAGTCCTGTGACCTCCCGCCCTCTGTATGCCGGGGCCTGTCACCTCCCGCCCTCTATATACCGGGTCCTGTGACCTCCCACCCTCTATATACCGGGTCCTGTGACCTCCCGCCCTCTATATACCGGGTCCTGTGACCTCCCGCCCTCTATATACCGGGTCCTGTGACCTCCCGCCCTCTATATGCCGAGTCCTGTGACCTCCCGCCCTCTATATACCGGGTCATGTCACCTCCCGCCCTCTATATGCCGGGTCCTGTCACCTCCCGCCCTCTATATGCCGGGTCCTGTCACCTCCCGCCCTCTATATACCGGGTCCTGTGACCTCCCGCCCTCTATATGCCGAGTCCTGTGACCTCCCGCCCACTATATGCCGGGTCCTGTGACCTCCCGCCCTCTATATACCGGGTCCTGTGACCTCCCGCCCTCTATATGCCGAGTCCTGTGACCTCCCGCCCTCTATATACCGAGTCCTGTGACCTCCCGCCCTCTATATACCGAGTCCTGTGACCTCCCGCCCTCTATATACCGGGTCCTGTGACCTCCCGCCCTCTGTATACCGGGTCCTGTGACCTCCCGCCCTCTGTATGCCGAGTCCTGTGACCTCCCGCCCTCTATATGCCGGGTCCTGTGACCTCCCGCCCTCTATATACCGGGTCCTGTCACCTCCCGCCCTCTATATACCGGGTCCTGTTACCTCCCGCCCTCTATATGCCGAGTCCTGTGACCTCCCGCCCTCTATATGCCGAGTCCTGTGACCTCCCGCCCTCTATATGCCGAGTCCTGTGACCTCCCGCCCTCTATATACCGGGTCCTGTGACCTCCCGCCCTCTATATACCGGGTCCTGTGACCTCCCGCCCTCTATATGCCGGGTCCTGTGACCTCCCGCCCTCTATATGCCGGGTCCTGTCACCTCCCGCCCTCTATATGCCGGGTCCTGTTACCTCCCGCCCTCTATATGCCGAGTCCTGTGACCTCCCGCCCTCTATATGCCGAGTCCTGTGACCTCCCGCCCTCTATATACCGAGTCCTGTGACCTCCCGCCCTCTATATTCCGGGTCCTGTGACCTCCCGCCCTCTATATACCGGGTCCTGTGACCTCCCGCCCTCTATATGCCGGGTCCTGTGACCTCCCGCCCTCTATATGCCGGGTCCTGTGACCTCCCGCCCTCTATATACCGAGTCCTGTGACCTCCCGCCCTCTATATACCTAGTCCTGTGACCTCCCGCCCTCTGTATGCCGGGGCCTGTCACCTCCCGCCCTCTATATACCGGGTCCTGTGACCTCCCGCCCTCTGTATGCCGGGGCCTGTCACCTCCCGCCCTCTATATACCGGGTCCTGTGACCTCCCGCCCTCTGTATGCCGGGTCCTGTGACCTCCCGCCCCCTATATACCGGGTCCTGTGACCTCCCGCCCTCTATATACCGGGTCCTGTGACCCTCTATATACCGGGTCCTGTGACCTCCCGCCCTCTATATACCGGGTCCTGTCACCTCCCGCCCTCTATATACCGGGTCCTGTCACCTCCCGCCCTCTATATGCCGGGTCCTGTTACCTCCCGCCCTCTATATGCCGAGTCCTGTGACCTCCCGCCCTCTATATGCCGAGTCCTGTGACCTCCCGCCCTCTATATACCGAGTCCTGTGACCTCCCGCCCTCTATATACAGGGTCCTGTGACCTCCCGCCCTCTATATACCGAGTCCTGTGACCTCCCGCCCTCTATATACCGAGTCCTGTGACCTCCCGCCCTCTATATACCGAGTCCTGTGACCTCCCGCCCTCTATATACCGGGTCCTGTGACCTGTGACCTGTGACCTCCCGCCCTCTATATACCGAGTCCTGTGACCTCCCGCCCTCTATATACCGAGTCCTGTGACCTCCCGCCCTCTATATACCGGGTCCTGTGACCTCCCGCCCTCTATATACCGAGTCCTGTGACGTCCCGCCCTCTATATACCGGGTCCTGTCACCTCCCGCCCTCTATATACCGGGTCATGTGACGTCCCACCCTCTATATACCGGGTCCTGTGACGTCCCGCCCTCTATATACCGGGTCCTGTCACCTCCCGCCCTCTATATATTTATATACCGGACTTAAAGGATCTGCTACTGACCACTTGGTGCCAGATACCACAGTGTACCTTCAGAGCAGGTCGGTGATGGGTGGCACCACCTCTTCCAGAGATCAGCGATGGTTTGCGCCACTTCTTCCAGGGATCGGTGATGGGTGGTGCCACCTCTTCCAGGGATCAGCGATGGTTTGCGCCACTTCTTCTTGGGATCAGAGATGGGTGGTGCCACCTCTTCCAGGGATCAGCGATGGGTGGTGCCACCTCTTCCAGGGATCAGCTATGGGTGGTGCCACCTCTTCCAGGGATCAGCTATGGATGGTGCCACTTCTTCTTGGGATCAGCGATGGGTGGTGCCACTTCTTCTAGGGATCAGCGATGGGTGGTGCCCCCTCTTCCAGGGATCAGCGATGGTTTGCGCCACTTCTTCTTGGGATCAGCGATGGGTGGTGCCACCTCTTCCAGGGATCAGCGATGGGTGGTGCCACCTCTTCCAGGGATCAGCGATGGGTGGTGCCCCCTCTTCCAGGGATCAGGGATGGTTTGCGCCACTTCTTCTTGGGATCAGCGATGGGTGGTACCACCTCTTCCAGGGATCAGCGATGGGTGGTGCCACCTCTTCCAGGGATCAGCTATGGGTGGTGCCACCTCTTCCAGGGATCAGCTATGGGTGGTGCCACCTCTTCTAGGGATCAGCGATGGTTGGTGCCACCTCTTCTAGGGATCAGCGATGGGTGGTACCACCTCTTCTAGGGATCAGCGATGGGTGGTGCCACCTCTTCTAGGGATCAGCGATGGGTGGTGCCACCTCTTCTAGGGATCGGTGATGGGTGGCGCCACCTCTTCTAGGGATCGGTGATGGTTTGCGCCACTTCTTTTTGGGATCAGTGATGGGTGGTGCCACCTCTTCCAGGGATCGGCGATGGGTGGCGCCACCTCTTCCAGGGAACGGCGATGGGTGGTGCCACCTCTTCTAGGGATCAGCGATGGGTGGTGCCACCTCTTCCAGGGAACGGCGATGGGTGGCGCCACCTCTTCTAGGGATCGGTGATGGTTTGCGCCACTTCTTTTTGGGATCAGCGATGGGTGGTGCCACCTCTTCCAGGGATTGGTGATGGGTGGTGCCACCTCTTCCAGGGATCAGCGATGGTTTCCACCACTTCTTCTTGGGATCGGCGATGGGTCGGGGCACTGTGGGGGTCATACCATGTTGGTTACAGAGGAGCGCCCCCCAGTGGAAGCTGTATATAAGAAGAGCGCTGCCCACTTTCCTGCCTTCATGGGTCAGTGAGTGACCTCCCACTATGGTGTGCCGGGTCTGAGGTGAGGAAATGTTCTGCATTTACCCCCTTGGTGGGGGTAACTTCAGTCCTCGGCACGGTACGTATTGGACCACAATAGCCAATCAGATGCATTTAACAATCCCTCTTGTTCTCCAATGAGTGGGAGGATCTGATTGGCTGATACACACATTGCGGTCTGGGATAAAGGCGGGTGTGGCGGGTTCATGTGTCGGCTCTGTGTACACAGGTGGTGGTGGCAGTGCCAACCTGCTCCTGGCATCTACCCTGCAGGGATGGGCATGGGAGGAGGTGCTGGAAACTGAGATGGTTGTTCTCCCCCCCCCCCCGTCCTGTTCTCCCCCCCCCCCCGTCCTGTTCTGTTCTCCCTCCCCCCCCCCATCCTGTCTCTCCCCCCCCCCCCCCCGTCCTGTTCTCCCTCCCTTCTCCCCCCCCGTCCTGTTCTCCCTTCTCCCCCCCGTCCTGTTCTCCCCCCCCCCCTCCCCCCGTCCTGTCCTGTTCCCCCTCAGCTCTTTACAGGCTCTTGAAGTCTCTCTTGTGCGTGGTTCCCTGTGGCCTGTAATGTTCCGGCCTGGCTGGTAAATCTGAACGTAGATGGTGTACGAGGTCTGAGCGGTGCCGGGGAGCGCGGGGGGGGGGGGGGGGGGACTGTAGACACATTAGGCTGTTGCTGGGGAGACTCAGGCGGCCCTCCTGTCCGCTCCTCAGATTGGCCCCTGGGATCTGATTCCTGGATCCTCTGCTCCGAGCCTGCGGGTTTCTTCTATAGGTGCAGCTACTTCCAGAGCCTGCGCATACAGAGCTGGTATTGGAGGCAGGAAGTGTGTCCATTGGGAAATGTGTGTGGCCCCCCCGGGATCTAGTGGTTGGAGTAGAGTGAAGTTGGGGGCCCCGTAGCGGAGTCTCGGCCCCGGGACATCTGGCTGTGTATGGCCTCCTCCGGGGCATCTTCTTTTTTACCTTTTTATTGCTGATTGAAGTAAATAGCAGATTTATGAGTCCTAATAACCTGCAATTTACCCCGCTAATCCTCCGCCTTTCATGTGGCTGGAGGGACGACATACGTCGGGGCGGAGACCTAACCAGCAGGTGACAAGAGATCTGTGGTGACACCATCATCACCCACACAGGGAGCCGTCTTCCTACTGGTGAACCTTCTGCACTCTGATCACCGGGGGGAAGGATTTCTGGGGTGCACAGCTCACCTCCTGCTTTCCTCTCTGTAGAAGAATGTGAATAGAATATGGCAGATCCCCGATAAAAGAATAATTCTGCTGGACTGACTGCTTCCTGAACTCTGCATGCACAGGCCTCATATTCATTTGGAATAGTGCCCCATCATTGGTGTCAGTGGGAGGAATAGTGCCCCATCATTGGTGTCAGTGGGAGGAATAGTGTCCCATCATTGGTGTCAGTGGGAGGAATAGTGCCCCCATCATTGGTGTCAGTGGGAGGAATAGTGCCCCATCATTGGTGTCAGTGGGAGGAGTAGTGCCCCATCATTGGTATCAGTGGGATGAATAGTGTCCCATCATTGGTATCAGTGGGAGGAATAGTGCCCCATCATTGGTGTCAGTGGGAGGAATAGTGTCCCATCATTGGTGTCAGTGGGAGGAATAGTGTCCCATCATTGGTGTCAGTGGGAGAATAGTGTCCCATCATTGGTGTCAGTGGGAGGAATAGTGTCCCATCATTGGTGTCAGTGGAGGAATAGTGTCCCATCATTGGTGTCAGTGGTGTCAGTGGGAGGAATAGTGTCCCATCATTGGTGTCAGTGGGAGGAATAGTGCCCCATCATTGGTGTCAGTGGGAGGAATAGTCCCATCATTGGTGTCAGGGGAGGAATAGTGCCCATCATTGGTGTCAGTGGGAGGATATAGTGTCCCATCATTGGTGTCAGTGGGAGGAATAGTGCCCCATCATTGGTGTCAGTGGGAGGAATAGTGCCCCATCATTGGTGTCAGTGGGGGAATAGTGTCCCATCATTGGTGTCAGTGGGAGGAATAGTGTCCCATCATTGGTGTCAGTGGGAGGAATAGTGCCCCATCATTGGTGTCAGTGGGAGGAATAGTGCCCCATCATTGGTGTCAGTGGGAGGAATAGTGCCCCATCATTGGTGTCAGTGGGAGGAATAGTGTCCCATCATTGGTGTCAGTGAATAACACGGCTCCCCCAAGAGAGCAACCAAAGGGCCGCATCTGGCCCCTGGGCCACAGTTTGGAGATGGGCGGCTGGGCAGGAAAGCCTTATGTGAGAATTTTACGTACGTTGGCTGGTCCCCAATGTGTGCAGTTCACACCGACACCTGTGATAGGTAGGTAGGTACGCCCGGGTCACCCTCACACCCACACCTGTGATGGGGAGGTAGGTACGCCCGGGTCACCCTCACACCCACACCTGTGATAGGTAGGTACGCCCAGCTTCCCCTCATACCCACACCTGTGATGGGTAGGTACACCCGGGTCGCCCTCACACCCACACCTGTGTTGGTGAATGTCTTTCCATAGTGGAGCCCACAAAATTATCATCTATGGCGGAGGACTGGGGGATTGTAGACCCCTGTGGGAGCTGGAGGACACTGGGTGATGCAGAGCCCTATAGAGCCCGGTCAGTTTGGGGGGGGGCACTGAGGATCACTATGGAAAGACGGGGGCACTGAGGACCACTATGGGAAGACGGGGGCACTGAGGACCACTATGGGAAGAAGGGGGGCACTGAGGACCACTATGGGAAGACGGGGGGCACTGAGGACCACTATGGGAAGACGGGGGGCACTGAGGACCACTATGGGAAGACGGGGGGCACTGAGGACCTCTATGGGAAGACGGGGGGCACTGAGGACCACTATGGGAAGACGGGGGGGCACTGAGGACCACTATGGGAAGACGGGGGGCACTGAGGACCACTATGGGAAGACGGGGGGGCACTGAGGACCACTATGGGAAGACGGGGGCACTGAGGACCACTATGGGAAGACGGGGGCACTGAGGACCACTATGGGAAGACGGGGGGCACTGAGGACCACTATGGGAAGACAGGGGGGAACTGAGGACCACTATGGGAAGAAGGGGGCACTGAGGACCACTGATGGGAAGAAGGGGGGGGCACTGAGGACCACTATGGGAAGACGGGGGGGCACTGAGGACCACTATGGGAAGACGGGGGGCACTGAGGACCACTATGGGAAGACGGGGGGCACTGAGGACCACTATGGGAAGACGGGGGGCACTGTGACTTTAGGGGCTTGAGGGGCACTGAGGACCACTATGGGAAGACGGGGGGCACTGAGGACCACTATGGGAAGAAGGGGGGGCACTGAGGACCACTATGGGAAGACGGGGGGCACTGAGGACCACTATGGGAAGACGGGTGGCACTGAGGACCACTATGGGAAGACGGGGGCACTGAGGACCACTATGGGAAGACAGGGGGGAACTGAGGACCACTATGGGAAGACGGGGGGCACTGAGGACCACTATGGGAAGACGGGGGGCACTCTGAGGACCACTATGGGAAGAAGGGGGGCACTGAGGACCACTATGGGAAGAAGGGGGGCACTGAGGACTACAATGGGAAGAAGGGGGCACTGAGGACCACTATGGGAAGACGGGGGGCACTGAGGACCACTATGGGAAGACGGGGGGCACTGAGGACCACTATGGGAAGACGGGGGCACTGAGGACCACTATGGGAAGACGGGGGGCACTGAGGACCACAATGGGAAGACGGGGGGCACTGAGGACCACTATGGGAAGACGGGGGGCACTGAGGACCACTATGGGAAGACGGGGGGGCACTGAGGACCACTATGGGAAGACGGGGGGGCACTGAGGACCACTATGGGAAGACGGGGGGCACTGAGGACCACTATGGGAAGACGGGGGGCACTGAGGACCACTATGGGAAGACGGGGGGCACTGAGGACCACTATGGGAAGACGGGGGGCACTGAGGACCACTATGGGAAGACGGGGGGCACTGAGGACCACTATGGGAAGACGGGGGGCACTGAGGACCACTATGGGAAGACAGGGGGGAACTGAGGACCACTATGGGAAGACGGGGGGCACTGAGGACCACTATGGGAAGACGGGGGGCACTGAGGACCACTATGGGAAGACGGGGGGCACTGATGACCACTATGGGAAGACGGGGGGGGCTTGAGGGGCATTATGGGAAGACGGGGGGCACTGAGGACCACTATGGGAAGACGGGGGGCACTGATGCTTGAGGGGCATTATGGGAAGACGGGGGGCACTGAGGACCACTATGGGAAGACGGGGGCACTGAGGACCACTATGGGAAGACGGGTGGCACTGAGGACCACTATGGGAAGACGGGTGGCACTGAGGACCACTATGGGAAGACGGGGGGCACTGAGGACCACTATGGGAAGACGGGGGCACTGAGGACCACTATGGGAAGATGGGGGGCACTGAGGACCACTATGGGAAGATGGGGGGCACTGAGGACCACTATGGGAAGACGGGGGGCACTGAGGACCACTATGGGAAGACAGGGGGGAACTGAGGACTCTATGGGAAGAATGGGGGCACTGAGGACCACTATGGGAAGACGGGGGGCACTGAGGACCACTATGGGAAGACGGGGGGCACTGTGACTTTAGGGGCTTGAGGGGCATTATGGGAAGACGGGGGCCACTGAGGACCACTATGGGAAGACGGGGGGCACTGTGACTTTAGGGGCTTGAGGGGCATTATGGGAAGACGGGGGGCACTGTGACTTTAGGGGCTTGAGGGGCATTATGGGAAGACGGGGGGCACTGAGGACCACTATGGGAAGACGGGTGGCACTGAGGACCACTATGGGAAGACGGGTGGCACTGAGGACCACTATGGGAAGACGGGTGGCACTGAGGACCACTATGGGAAGACGGGGGGCACTGAGGACCACTATGGGAAGACGGGGGGCACTGAGGACCACTATGGGAAGACGGGGGGCACTGAGGACCACTATGGGAAGACGGGGGGCACTGAGGACCACTATGGGAAGACGGGGGGGGGGCACTGAGGACCACTATGGGAAGACGGGGGGCACTGAGGACCACAATGGGAAGACGGGGGGCACTGAGGACCACTATGGGAAGACGGGGGGGCACCGAGGACCACTATGGGAAGATGGGGGGCACTGTGACTTTAGGGGCTTGAGGGGCATTATGGGAAGACGGGGGGCACTGAGGACCACTATGGGAAGACGGGGGGGCACTGAGGACCACTATGGGAAGACGGGGGGGCACTGAGGACCACTATGGGAAGACGGGGGGCACTGTGACTTTAGGGGCTCGAGGGGCATTATGGGAGCTGGAAGACACTGTGGGTGGTTGGAGGATCTGCAGCTGGCTGGAGACCTGGAAGGAGAGGGTCCTGGTGGTTGGGAACCTCTGATCTCGGTGATATCCTTACCCTGGTATATGCCCGAGAATATGACAGTATGGAGACTCCCGCGGGCATACACCACAATACATTGGCTGGGCGGGTAGGTGAACACTCCATTTGTTTGATGGATTTTCCTGGTATTTTGGCTGGACGGGTTTTTCCGGTTTCTGGAATAGCTTCTTTCTCTGGATTTGGCGTCTTTGTGGGTCATGTGGGCAATGTGTCGGTACAAGTACTGGAGTCAGTGCTCAGGTAATCTGCTCTCGGGCTGACATTGGAGGGGGGGGGGAGGGGTTTGGTCATTATCACACAGGGTTGGGGTTGTTATAGAAGACCTCATATTGCTTCCCCCCTTCTGCTTTGTGTTGTATAGGGCAGGAAGCCCGGTGTCTGAGGGAGGTGTCATTGCTGCGGGATGCCGGGGTGTGTTGCACTGGTGGCTGTGCAGGGACATGTTGCTCCTCTGGGGGGTGTAGGATGCAGGAGTGTCTTGCATTGTTTGGGATGCAGGGACGTATCTTATGAGTGTGCAGAAGGTGGGGACATGTAGCGCTGTTGGATGTGCAGAATACCAGGATGTATTGGACCGGTGGGTGTGCAGGAATGTAGGGACGTGTTGCAGCGGTGGGTGTACGGGGATGCAGGGACAAGTTTTTTAGCGGTAGGAATCGGATGTGTTGCAGCGGTGGGCGTGGGGGGATGTGGGGTGTGTTGCAGCGGTAGGTGCACAGGGATGTGTTGCAGCGGTGGGCGTGGGGGGGATGCGAGGTGTGTTTCAGCAGTGGGTGTGCAGGCATGTAGGGACGTGTTGCAGCGGTGTGCGTACGTGGATGCAGGGACAAGTTTTTTAGCGGTGGGGGAGATGCGGCATGTGTTGCAGCGGTAGGTGCACAGAGATGTGTTGCAGCGGTGGGCGCGCAGGGATGCAGGGACACATTTTTTAGCGGTGGGGGGATGCGGGGTGTGTTGCAGCGGTAGGTGCACAGGGATGTGTTGCAGCGGTGGGCGTGGGGGGATGCAGGATGTTTTGCAGCGGTGGGCGCGCAGGGATGCAGGGACATGTTGCAGCAGTGGGCGTGGGAGGAAGTGGGGTGTGTTGCAGCGGTAGGTGCACGGGGATGTGTTGCAGCGGTGGGCGTGGGGGATGCGGGATGTTTTGCAGCGGTGGGCGTGGGGGGTATGCGGGGTGTGTTGCAGCAGTGGGTGTGCAGGCATGTAGGGACGTGTTGCAGCGGTGTGCATACGTGGATGCAGGGACACGTTTTTTAGCGGTGGACATGTGGGAATCGGGGATGTGTTGCAGCGGTGGGCACGCAGGGATGCAGGGACAAGTTTTTTTAGCGGTGGGGGAGATGCGGGGTGTGTTGCAGCGGTAGGTGCACAGGGATGTGTTGCAGCGGTGGGCGCGCAGGGATGCAGGGACACATTTTTTAGCGGTGGTGGGGGTGCGGGGTGTGTTGCAGCGGTAGGTGCACAGGGATGTGTTGCAGTGGTGGAGATTCGGGATGTGTTGCAGCGGGGGGTGTGGGTGGAGTAGGGATGTTTTGCAGCGGTGGGCGCGCAGGGATGCAGTGACAAGTTGCAGCAGTGGGCGTGGGGGGATTGCGGGGTGTGTTGCAGCGGTAGGTGCGCAGAGATGTGTTGCAGCAGTGGGCGTACGGGGATGCAGTGACGCGTTTTTTAGCGGTGGGAATTGGGGATGTGTTGCAGCGGTGGGCGTGTGGGAATCGGGGGGGTGTTGCAGCGGTGGGTGTGGGTGGAGTAGGGATAATTTGCAGCGCAGGGATGCAGGGACATGTTGCAGCAGTGGGCGTGGGGGGATTGCGGGGTGTGTTGCAGCGGTAGGTGCGCAGAGATGTGTTGCAGCGATGGGCGTGGTGGAGATGCCGGATGTGTTGCAGCGGTGGGTGTGGGTGGAGTAGGGATGTTTTGCAGCGGTGGGCGCGCAGGGATGCAGGGACATGTTGCAGCAGTGGGCGTACGGGGATGCGGTGGGAATTGGGCATGTGTTGCAGTGGGGGGATGCAGGGTGTGTTGCAGCGGTAGGTGCATGGGGATGTGTTGCAGCAGTGGGCGTGGCGGGATGTTTTGCAGCGGTGGGCGCGCAGGGATGCAGGATGTTTTGCAGGGACATGTTGCAGCAGTGGGTATGCGGGACATGTCTCAGTATTTGGTTTGCTGGTGCAGGGACGTGTTGCGTTGGTTGGTGTGGGTGGAGTCGGGATTTATTGCAGTGGGTGTATAAGTTGCAGCGAATGCCTTTCATTGGTGAGTGTGTGTGATGCAGAGACTCTTCTCACTGGCGGATGTGGCACTGGTGGGAATGCAGGAACATGTATGGGTTACTCTGGTTTGCCCCATTCAGCGGTCCATGCCCTTGTGCCATGGTAATGCCCATGGAGACTTGAGGGGGGGGGGTGTCAGTGGGCCGGTGGGGACCAGAGTGACATGTAGCAGTGCATTGTGGGTGGCATGTTGTGATCTACAGAAGGCTTGAAGTGGAGCAGATACCAGAGCTGAGGGGGTGTAATACACTAGAAGCCCCGGGATTGGTCACCTCTGCTGTCATCCCAGCTCGGTCCCCGCCCCTGTCACCGATGTTGTTCTCCTCGGTTGTGTAATAGTTTCTGTATCTGAGAGATAATTGGGGGGGCCCCACCCAAGTTATGTCACTGAAGTCACCGAGCTACACGTTGTGCAATCAGCTGGAATCTCTCATCGGGCTCTCCCGGGGCTCCCGGCTTCCTGATATCTCTTTTATATATATATATATATAGGTCACCTGATGTCCTCACCTTCCCAACATTCTCCGGCTTCCTCATCTTCGTCTATATAGGTCACCTGATGTCCTTATCGTCGCCCCCAACGGTCTCTGGCTTCCTCATCTCTGTCTACATAGGTCACCTGGTGTCGTCATCTTCACCCCCCCCCCCCCCCCAATGTCCTCCAGGCAGGATCAAACCCCTAATGTCCAATCAGGAATGCTGGATTATTTCAGCTCTCCTCCTTGTTAAATGACACCCCTTCCAATTGTAGACCTCGGCACTCCAGGTGGAGCCCCTCAAATAACTTCCTAGTAATGAGTTCAATGAGAATATCCTGTCCCTGATTGGGTTGGGGATCTCAAGTATAAAGACCAGGGAGAGGGCTGTTGGCTGCCTTTTGATGACCTCCGCTCTCATAGAGGTCTGATCCTGGAGGACACCCACATTATGGATTGGTCTTACAATGGCCCCTGTAGGACAAATGTCCTTCTTATCATAGAGGGGTCCTGGAAGAGGCCCCAACAATAGCCTGGTTCTAGAAGGTTCCCCTACAATACCACCATCCTGGAAAAGGCCCCAACAATAGCCTGGTTCTAGAAGTGTCCCCTATAATACCACCATCCTGGAAAAGGCCCCAACAATAGCCTGGTTCTAGAAGGGTCCCCTATAATACCACCATCCTGGAAGAGACCCTAACAATAGCCTGGTTCTAGACGGGTCCCCTACAATACCACCGTCCTGGAAGAGGCCCCAACAATAGCCTGGTTCTAGAAGTGTCCCCTACAATACCACCGTCCTGGACAAGGCCCCAACAATAGCCTGGTTCTAGAAGGGTCCCCTACAATACTACCATCCTGGAAGAGGCCCCAACAATAGCCTGGTTCTAGAAGGGTCCCCTATAATACCACCGTCCTGGACGAGGCCCAAACAATAGCCTGGTTCTAGAAGGGTCCCCTACAATACCACCGTCCTGGAAAAGGCGCCAACAATAGCCTGGTTCTAGAAGGGTCCCCTATAATACCACCGTCCTGGAAGAGGATCAAACAATAGCCTGGTTCTAGAAGGGTCCCCTACAATACCACCGTCCTGGAAAAGGCCTCAACAATAGCCTGGTTCTAGAAGTGTCCCCTACAATACCACCGTCCTGGAAGAGGCCCCAACAATAGCCTGGTTCTAGAAGTGTCCCCTACAATACCACCGTCCTGGAAAAGGCCCCAACAATAGCCTGGTTCTAGAAGGGTCCCTTACAATACCACCGTCCTGGAAGAGGCCCAAACAATAGCCTGGTTCTAGAAGTGTCCCCTACAATACCACCGTCCTGGACGAGGCCCCAACAATAGCCTGGTTCTAGAAGTGTCCCCTACAATACCACCGTCCTGGAAAAGGCCCCAACAATAGCCTGGTTCTAGAAGGGTCCCTTACAATACCACCGTCCTGGAAGAGGCCCAAACAATAGCCTGGTTCTAGAAGGGTCCCCTACAATACCACCGTCCTGGAAAAGGCCCTAACAATAGCCTGGTTCTAGAAGGGTCCCCTATAATACCACCATCCTGGAAAAGGCCCCAACAATAGCCTGGTTCTAGAAGGGTCCCCTATAATACCACCGTCCTGGAAGAGGCCCAAACAATAGCCTGGTTCTAGAAGGGTCCCCTACAATACCACCGTCCTGGAAAAGGCCCCAACAATAGCCTGGTTCTAGAAGGGTCCCCTATAATACCACCGTCCTGGAAGAGGATCAAACAATAGCCTGGTTCTAGAAGGGTCCCCTATAATACCACCGTCCTGGAAAAGGCCCCAACAATAGCCTGGTTCTAGAAGGGTCCACTATAATACCACCGTCCTGGAAAAGGCCCCAACAATGACCTGGTTCTAGAAGGGTCCCCTATAATACCACCGTCCTGGAAGAGGCCCAAACAATAGCCTGGTTCTAGAAGGGTCCCCTACAATACCACCGTCCTGGAAAAGGCCCCAACAATAGCCTGGTTCTAGAAGGGTCCCCTATAATACCACCGTCCTGGAAGAGGATCAAACAATAGCCTGGTTCTAGAAGGGTCCCATATAATACCACCATCCTGGAAGAGGCCCCAACAATAGCCTGGTTCTAGAAGGGTCCGCTCCACTTCCACCATCATGGAAGAGACCTCTAGGATAACATGGTTCTAGAACAGGCTTCTGTGGTCCAGGAAGAACTCCCTGCTGTAAGATGGTCCTAGAAGAATTCCCTCTTTAGTAGCACTTTATTGGCAGCGGCCCCTACGATAATGCGGCCTTAGAGGAGTCCCCAGTCGGGTAGCGCGGTCCTGGATGAGGCCCCCTTGGTTAGACCAGAGTTCAGCTTTTCTATGATCACCCTGAAGGGGCCCCTCCAGTGTGGGATGAGGGCCATTCTCTGTATTCTCCTGTGATAGGTGATTATCTGTGTGTGTCAGACACCTCCAGCAGCTCCGCCCCTCCGTACAGGTATAATGCTGGCAGGACCGGTACTGTCACATTACACAGCATCCAGCAGAGAAGAAGGATGGTGCAGACACAGCACAGACCCAAACTCAGCCGCTTCAGTAGCCTGGTGTCTCTTCCCGGGAGCCAGAAACTGCGCAGCCGCTTGTGGTACGTGAGCAACGCCGTCACTTCTCTACCTGAATGTCTGTAGCTCAGCAGTGTATATATGGAGTATTGTGTGTTATACATTTGCTGCCAGTACACAATGCTCTGGGGGGGGGGTCAGTATGTGGGGTGGGGGGTAATGGGTGGGACATGGGGGTCAGTATGTGGGGTGGGGGGGTAATTGGTGGGACATGGGGGTCAGTATGTGGGGTGGGGGGGGGGGTAATGGGTGGGACATGGGGGTCAGTATGTGGGGTGGGGGGGTAATGGGTGGGACATGTTGGGACGTCTGTATAAGGAAAAGAACGCGGTGCGGGACGCTCTATCTCTTCCCGGCCCAGTTCTTCTATATTTTTAGCTCTTTGCTGATAGTGAGCCGGCCGGCATATTACAGGAGAGGAGGAACTCCGGAGAGGCAATGAGGAATTCCAGGCATTGTATATTTTCACATAGTGACTCTGTGTATACCAGACCTGGCATATGTGCCTGAAAGCTGGAAATCACTAAAGAGGACACTGCTACTACACCTCTACTACACCTCTACTACACCATTACTACATCATTACTATGCCTGGATAGGTTCCCCCCATCGTAGGGAGGATCCTGGATAGGTTTCCCCCATCTCACGGGAGGATCCTGAAGTGGTTCCCCCCTCCCCCCATCTCACGGCAGGATCCCGGAGTGGTTACCCCCCATCTCACGGGAGGATCCCGGAGTGGTTACCCCCCATCTCACGGGAGGATCCCGGAGTGGTTACCCCCCATCTCACGGGAGGATCCCGGAGTGGTTCCCCTCTCATCTCACGGGAGGAACTCGGAGTGGCCCCCCCCCATCTCACGGGAGGATCCCGGAGTGGTTCCCCTCATCTCACGGGAGGATCCCGGAGTGGTTCCCCTCATCTCACGCGAGGATCCCGGAGTGGTTCCCCTCATCTCACGCGAGGATCCCGGAGTGGTTACCCCCCATCTCACGGGAGGATCCCCGAGTGGTTCCCCTCTCATCTCACGGGAGGAACTCGGAGTGCCCCCCCCCCCATCTCACGGGAGGATCCCGGAGTGGTTCCCCTCATCTCACGGGAGGATCCCGGAGTGGTTCCCCTCATCTCACGCGAGGATCCCGGAGTGGTTACCCCCCCATCTCACGGGAGGATCCCTGAGTGGTTCCCCTCCCATCTCACGGGAGGAACTCGGAGTGGTTCCCCTCCCATCTCACGGGAGGAACTCGGAGTGGTCCCCCCCTCATCTCACGGGAGGTTCTTGGAGTGGTTCCCCCCCATCTCATGAGAGGAACCTGGAGTGCCCCCCCATCTCATGGGAGGATCCTGGAGGGGTCCCCCGCCCCATTTTATCGGAGGCTCCTGGATTGGTTCCCTGCATCTCACAGGAGGATCCCGGAGTGGTTGGAGATGTCCTGTGTGGATTGCATTACACACCGCTCTGGACAGAGCTCTCAGAGCTCCCTGTAGAGAGAAGATCATTGTCTGGTGGGGCCGGATCTGGTGGGTCAGGACAGTTCCCTGTAGAGAGAAGATCATTGTCTGGTGGGGCCGGATCTGGTGGGTCAGGACAGTTCCCTGTAGAGAGAAGATCATTGTCTGGTGGGGCCGGATCTGGTGGGTCAGGACAGAGCTCTCAGAGTTCCCTGTAGAGAGAAGATCATTGTCTGGTGGGGCCGGATCTGGTGGGTCAGGACAGAGCTCTCAGAGTTTCCTGTAGAGAGAAGATCATTGTCTGGTGGGGCCGGACAGAGCTCTCAGAGCTCCCTGTAGAGAGAAGATCATTGTCTGGTGGGGCCGGATCTGGTGGGTCAGGACAGAGCTCTCAGAGCTCCCTGTAGAGAGAAGATCATTGTCTGGTGGGGCCGGATCTGGTGGGTCAGGACAGTTCCCTGTAGAGAGAAGATCATTGTCTGGTGGGGCCGGATCTGGTGGGTCAGGACAGAGCTCTCAGAGTTCCCTGTAGACAGAAGATCATTGTCTGGTGGGGCCGAATCTGGTGGGTCAGGACAGAGCTCTCAGAGCTCCCTGTAGAGAGAAGATCATTGTCTGGTGGGGCCGGATCTGGTGGGTCAGGACAGAGCTCTCAGAGCTCCCTGTAGAGAGAAGATCATTGTCTGGTGGGGCCGGATCTGGTGGGTCAGGACAGAGCTCTCAGAGCACCCTGTAGAGAGAAGATCATCGCTTTGTGTGGCCGGATATGGTGGGTCAGGAACCATTTGATAGGTTTCAGGAGGTGTTGGGTATTGCTCCTTGGGGTTAAGGCCAGTACAGGGGGTGACTCCTCTATCTCGGGGTAAGCGTGTGTGTCCATCTAGTGATTGGATCCCCTGACTGCTCTCCCATGTTTCTGGGCAGCTTTAGACTTCCTGGTCATTGGTCACCTAGTGGTCTTTCCAGGTATATGATGCAAATTCATCAGTGATGACCTCATATGCCGAGGTGCCCCCCTATCATCCGAGTATTAGAGGTGGGAATAGGTATTGTAGTGAATTATGAGGCTTCTTGTCCAGTCATTGGGAGATCATGTTCTACTGATGACACCTGACTGGCTCTGAACTCTGCAGACTCTTCTCTTGGACCTGACTGGCTCTGAACTCTGCAGACTCTTCTCTTGGACCTGACTGGCTCTGAACTCTGCAGACTCTTCTCTTGGACCTGGTGGTCATTTGATTATAAAACCAGGAAGTGATGAATGTCCCACTGAAAGAAGATGGGATTCCTATCTGTCTGGTATCAGTGACTAACCGGTGAACATTGTGCCAGGAATAGCATTTCTCTCTGCGTCGGTCCCTGGCATCACCCTGACCTGAATATTTACCTTCATTACATAATGCTGGAGAGCCGCCTTCCTCTTCCGTCAGCGGTTATTGGCAGAAACTTCTGTGAGATGTCAGGAGCCGTCCTACAGAAGTGAGAATCGAGAAGTATTTAGGGTGACGGGAAAGTCCAAGAGACACCGCCATCTGCATTCTACATTGTCATGTGGTGGCCCCAGCGGGTGAGGAGGACTTCACTGCCATGTGGAGGTCCAAGTCTGGGCTTCACCGGAGACCCCACAAGGAAGGACGAGTTTCACTGCTTATAGGTTGCCCTGCTGGTGATAAGATCAGCCATAGAGGTGAAGCATAGTGGAAGTCAGGGATCTCCAAATATTCTAAACGGCCAGTTTACAGTCCTTCAGACCTTAGGGGGGCCGGACTGTGACCAGTGAGAGTAGAAAATGTCCTAGCATCAGAGGGAGTAAGACATTTATTTTTGATATTAGTGGGAAGATTGGTGCCAGTGGGGTGAGTAGTGCTTCATCGTTGGTGTCCGTGGGGGAAGTAGTTCTTCATCGTTGGTGTCCGTGGGGGAAGTAGTGCTTCATCGTTGGTGTCCGTGGGGGAAGTAGTGCTTCATCGTTGGTGTCAGTGGGGGGAGTAGTGCTTCATCGTTGGTGTCAGTGGGGGAAGTAGTGCTTCATCGTTGGTGTCCGTGGGGGAAGTAGTGCTTCATCGTTGGTGTCCGTGGGGGAAGTAGTGCTTCATCGTTGGTGTCAGTGGGGGGAGTAGTGCTTCATCGTTGGTGTCAGTGGGGTGAGTAGTGCTTCATCGTTGGTGTCCGTGGGGGAAGTAGTTCTTCATCGTTGGTGTCCGTGGGGGAAGTAGTGCTTCATCGTTGGTGTCCGTGGGGGAAGTAGTGCTTCATCGTTGGTGTCCGTGGGGGAAGTAGTGCTTCATCGTTGGTGTCAGTGGGGGGAGGAGTAGTGCTTCATCGTTGGTGTCAGTGGGGGAAGTAGTGCTTCATCGTTGGTGTCCGTGGGGGAAGTAGTGCTTCATCGTTGGTGTCCGTGGGGGAAGTAGTGCTTCATCGTTGGTGTCAGTGGGGGGAGTAGTGCTTCATCGTTGGTGTCAGTGGGGTGAGTAGTGCTTCATCGTTGGTGTCCGTGGGGGAAGTAGTTCTTCATCGTTGGTGTCCGTGGGGGAAGTAGTGCTTCATCGTTGGTGTCCGTGGGGGAAGTAGTGCTTCATCGTTGGTGTCAGTGGGGGGAGTAGTGCTTCATCGTTGGTGTCAGTGGGGGAAGTAGTGCTTCATCGTTGGTGTCCGTGGGGGAAGTAGTGCTTCATCGTTGGTGTCCGTGGGGGAAGTAGTGCTTCATCGTTGGTGTCCGTGGGGGAAGTAGTGCTTCATCGTTGGTGTCAGTGGGGGGAGTAGTGCTTCATCGTTGGTGTCAGTGGGGTGAGTAGTGCTTCATCGTTGGTGTCCGTGGGGGAAGTAGTTCTTCATCGTTGGTGTCCGTGGGGGAAGTAGTGCTTCATCGTTGGTGTCCGTGGGGGAAGTAGTGCTTCATCGTTGGTGTCCGTGGGGGGAGTAGTAGTGCTTCATCGTTGGTGTCAGTGGGGGAAGTAGTGCTTCATCGTTGGTGTCCGTGGGGGAGTAGTGCTTCATCGTTGGTGTCCGTGGGGGGAGTAGTGCTTCATCGTTGGTGTCAGTGTTGGTGTCAGTGGGGGGAGTAGTGGGGTGGGGGGGGAGTAGTGCTTCATCATTGTTGGTGTCAGTGGGGGGAGTAGTGCTTCATCGTTGGTGTCCGTGGGGGGAGTAGTGCTTCATCGTGGGTGTCCGTGGGGGGAGTAGTGCTTCATCGTTGGTGTCAGTGGGGGGAGTAGTGCTTCATCGTTGGTGTCAGTGGGGGGAGTAGTGCTTCATCGTGGGTGTCAGTGGGAGGAGTAATAGTGTCCCATTGTTAGTGTCAGTTGGTGTCAGTGGGGGGAATTAGCGTCCTATTATCAGTGGGAGGACACGTGTCCCATCGTTGGTGTCAGTGGGGGGAGTAGTGCTTCATCGTTGGTGTCCGTGGGGGAAGTAGTGCTTCATCGTTGGTGTCCGTGGGGGAAGTAGTGCTTCATCGTTGGTGTCCATGGGGGAAGTAGTGCTTCATCGTTGGTGTCCGTGGGGGGAGTAGTGCTTCATCGTTGGTGTCTGTGGGGGAAGTAGTGCTTCATCGTTGGTGTCAGTGGGGGGAGTAGTGCTTCATCGTTGGTGTCCGTGGGGGGAGTAGTGCTTCATCGTTGGTGTCCGTGGGGGGAGTAGTGCTTCATCGTTGGTGTCAGTGGGGGGAGTAGTGCTTCATCGTGGGTGTCAGTGGGAGGAGTAGTGCTTCATCATTGGTGTCCATGGGGGGAGTAGTGCTTCATCGTTGGTGTCCGTGGGGGGAGTAGTGCTTCATCGTTGGTGTCAGTGGGGGGAATAGTGTCCCATTGTTAGTGTCAGTGGGAGGAATTAGCGTCCTATTATCAGTGGGAGGACACGTGTCCCATCGTTGGTGTCAGTGGGGGGAGTAGTGCTTCATCGTTGGTGTCCGTGGGAGGACACGTGTCCCATTGTTGGTGTCAGTGGGAGGACTAGTGCCCAAAGGGCTGGATAAAGGCAAGCAAAGGGGCACAGTTTGGAGATGGCTGGTGTAAGGGTTGGGTTCAGGTCTGAGTTTAGTAGTGGAGCAGTAGTGAAGGTCTTACCAGGATGACCAGTGGAGATGGTTCCAGGGCGGTCCTGTAATCTGGCGCACTCCCGGTATTGGGGAGGTCAGGCTTCACAGTAAAAAATAGATCAGATCTCCTGGCGGTGGTGCTTTGTAGGGCTCTGTGTATGTAGCCGGCTGGCACACGGGTAAAGCCCTGGTGCGTATGTGCGCCCTGGTGCCCATACTAAGTTGGGTACAGACAGCCCAGCACAATCCTTCAGGAGACACACCATAAAGCTGGTGCTATGGTAACAAGACAGATGGAGCCATCGTAGTAGAAGTCCAGAGACTGCCAACTGACCAGCACACCATCCTCACAGGACATTTCCAGGCCTCTGAGGACCACCACCTCCTGGAGTGTTGTCACCGCTGACTGAGGAGGAGGTCTCTGAACCGTCGCGTCACGAGCGCGTGCCCCCACACGCTGCAGTTCCCACTGACACAAGCACGTGCCCCCACACGCTGCAGTTCCCACTGACACGAGCATGTGCCCCCACACGCTGCAGCTCCCACTGACGCAATCGCGGGCCCCCACACGCTGCAGTTCCCACTGACACGAGAACGTGCCCCCACACGCTGCAGTTCCCACTGCCACGAGTGCGTGCCCCCACACGCTGCAGCTCCCACTGACGCAATCGCGGGCCCCCACACGCTGCAGTTCCCACTGACACGAGAACGTGCCCCCACACGCTGCAGTTCCCACTGACACGAGAACGTGCCCCCACAAGCTGCAGTTCCCACTGACGCGAGTGCGTGCCCCCACACGCTGCAGTTCCCAGTGACACGAGCACGTGCCCCCACAAGCTGCAGTTCCCAGTGACACGAGCGCGTGCCCCCACAAGCTGCAGTTCCCAGTGACACGAGCGCGTGCCCCCACACGCTGCAGTTCCCACTGACACGAGCGCGTGCCCCCACGTGCTGCAGTTTCCACTGACACGAGCGCGTGCCCCCACACACTGCAGTTCCCAGTGACACGAGCGCGTGCCCCCACAAGCTGCAGTTCACCTCTCCATGGTGCTTTTAATGTCACCTTATTAAATTCTCCCATAGTATATGCTGAAATCGAGACAGAATAGCGTGCGTTTTTTTCGAGATCACTCGTCCTCGGATACGGCTCCCGCTATAAATTGGGTGGCCCATAAGGCCACCATTCAGGGTAAACTTATCCAGCTAGCAGCCAGGGCCAAACCAGCTGGGGAATAAACAAACAACTGGAGGCTGACCTGGAAAAGTCTCATAAACGAACGGCGAGCGCCCCCTCAGGTAGATATTAGACATACAATCGATGCGGCTAGGCTAACCTTGAATTTAAGTCTAACTACCCAAGCTGAAAAACGCATTCACTGGTCGAGACATAAATGCTACACGGTGGGTGACAAACCTACCACGATGCTGGCTAGAAAATTGGTACCCCGGGTGCTTATACCTACTTTACCCAAATGACGATTTATCCACTGGACACCCAACCCAAAACCCTGAGCTGATCATACAGAGATTCTCCTCTAAGTTATACACTTCGCCCGATCGGTTCTCACAATCTAAGGCAGATGAGCTTCTTCAAGACGTTCCACTGCCTCATCCAACACAAACTCGCATCAAATTTATGGATAAGGAGTTTACGGAATCTGAGATTCGGATGGCAATAAACTGTGCATCCCTCTAAAGCCCCGGGTCCTGGGTGGCTTCTCCGGCCATTATTATAGGAAGTATCAGGAGATCCTGACCCCCCCCCCCCCCCCCCCATATGTGCTCCTATCTTAATGACCTAAGATGGGGTAATACAGCCTTTCTCAACCTTTTTTACCCCTGAGGAACCCTTTAAATAATTTTCAGGTTCTTGGGGAACCCCTTCTAAAAAGAATGATCCATTAGCGTGATTTATTTATCAAAGACATTTTTTAATATACAGTAAGAATAAATACTGTAGGGTACCTGGGGTTCACTCTAACATTAGTGGTCAGTTTGGAAGTTATGGGAAATTATCCACTTGCGTTGGTGATCAGTGAAGGTGGGAGATCCACCATTGCTCAAAGCTCAAGGAACCCCTAGCAACCTCAGGAGGAACCCTAGGGCTTCTATACGGAACCCTGGTTGCGTTGTGCGTTCACGTTCTACCGAAACCAGGAAAGAGATGGCGGAGATTGTTCTAACTACCGTCCAATTTCCTTTAATACATGTGGACTTAAAAACGACAAAGGTGCTGGCCCTTAGATTGAATTATTTTCTTCCACAATAAATTCGCCTAGGCCAGGCGGGATTTGTCCCGAATCGCCAGGCATCTGACCAGAAGAATTATAGATGTAATTTCAGCCATTCATTCTGATTGGGATCACAAGGCAGGGCGTGGCGCTTTCTTTGGATTTCCATAAAGCGATTCCCTATCCTGGGACTATTTATTTCATGTTTTTATCTCGCTTGGGGTTTGGCCAATTTTTTTTTTTTTTTTTTTAGTTCTACTCCACACATTATATGACACACCTACTGCGTCCTTAATGCTTAAGGCCCCTTTCACACGAGGCGGAGTCCGCCGGCTCAGCGGGAGATCTCTCCGTTGATCTCCGCTGAGCAGGCGGATGACAAGTTCCTCTCTGCTCACTGAGCGGGGAGGGGCTTGTCCAGTGCCGCTGGTCTCTATGGCGCGGTCGGATGAAAACGGACAGCGTGTCTGTTTTTCATCAGATCTCATCCGATCCGCCAGTGACAGATCTGGACGTAGGACCATCCGTCTGCTTTTGGCGGATCGGACCGGGTCGGATGTCAGCGGACATGTCTCGGCTGACATCCGTCGCTCCATAGACCAGCATGGAGCGCCCGTTCTGGTCCGCCGTCAAAACTGACAGGCGGACCTGAACGGGCCATCAGTGTGAAAGGGTCCTAAAGGGTATTCCACACAGTCCCTCACTATCCATAGGGGGACTCGGCAGGGGTGCCCTTCTGTCCCCATTACTATTCGTTTTAGCAATAGAACCACTTGCAATAAAGATCTGGAATTGTCCAGATGTTCGGGGAATAGAATGCGGGCGGATAGGGAACATGTATACTATTCACGGATGACACCTTGATGGTCGTGTCGTCACCCATTACCACCCTTCCCAACCTATACGCAATACTTCAACCCTTTTCAGGAATCTCGGGTCTTACAATCAACAATGACAAATCGAGGGCACTGAATATCTCTACAAAGTAGGACTCAAAAAACCCTTCAAAAATCTTATATATTTTATTGGGAACCAGAGGATCTTCCTTACCTAGGTATTCATTCGATGCCTTCTCTATGTACCTTTTATATTCCCACAATTATCCTGCACCGTATAGACATTTGACAGGAAACTTGGCTAGCCAGTTGCCGCCCGCAAAATGACGGCGGCAAAGTGGTTTCACAATCCTGACCAGGCGTCATATGACGTCCTGGGGGGGGGGGGGCGATCGTTGTTGCAGGGTGTCAGTCTGACACCCCGTAACTACGATCTCGGTAAAGAGTCTCCGACAGAGACTCTTTACCACGTGATCAGCCGTGTCCAATCACGGCTGATCACAGTGTAAATAGGAAGAGCCGTTGATCGGCTTTTCCTCACTCGCGTCTGTCAGACGCGAGTAGAGGAGAGCCGATTGGCTGCTCCTCTGACAGGGGGGGGTCTGTGCTGATCGATTATCAGCGCAGCCCCCCCTGAGGATGCCCCCACTGGACCACCAGGGATGCCACCAGACCACCAGGGATGCCCAGCACCAGGTATGCCACCCTAGACCACCGGGGATGCCAGTCAGTGCCCACAATGGGCATCGCTGATTGGCATGCATTATTGTTTGGCACTGATTGGCATCCATCAGTACAATATACAATACAATGCCGCCTATCAGTTCCCATTCATGCCGCCTATCAGTGCCTATCCATGCCCATCTGTGCTGCCTATCCATGCCCATCTGTGCCACCTATCCATGCCCATCCATGCCGCCTATCCATGCCAATCCGTGACAGCTATCAGTGCCAATTTGTGCCACCTATCAGTGCCCATTCATGTCGCCTATCAGTGCCCATCAATGCCACCTCATCAGTGCCACTTCATTGGTGCCAACTCATCGATGCCCATCAGTGCCCGTCATTGCAGCCCCATCAGTGCCCATCAGTGAAGGAGAAAACTTACTTATTTACAAAGTTTTGATACTGAAACAAAAAAAAATGTTTTTTTATTTGTTTAGCAAAAAATAAAAACCGTAGAGGTGATCAAATACCACCAAAAGAAATCTCTATTTGTGGGAAAAAAATGATAAAAATGTCATTTGGGTACAGTGTTGTATGACCGCGCAATCGTCATTCAAAGTGCGACAGCGCCGAAAGCTCAAAATTTGGTCTGGGCAGGATGTGGTCGCCAACGAAAGATAGGCCTACAATTCTACGCCCCTCTTTCTTTGTCGCTAGATATCTGGGATAGACTGTCCAGATCTCATAACTTCTAAATCACCTTGCATCCCATTGGCTCCTCTCTTGCGAAATAAGGATCCCTCCCCCCCCCCCCCCTTATTTTGAATGGTGGTCCAACAAGGGTTTTATACGGAATGTGGACCTTTTAGGATCATAAAGGTATGTTATCCAAGAGATTGCTCATAGAAAAACACCAACTACCGGATTCTGAACATTTTAGATATACTCAAATACACCATTATCTACATGCCTTATCACGTAAAAGTGATCTCGCAACTATGTCACCTATGGAAAAGATGTCGTCAATATGATAAAAATCTGAGGTCATATATCTGAAATATACACTATTCTAAGTAAAACTGAGTTCCACGGCTAAATGGGACCAGGATATCCAGGAAACCCTGGAACTTGAGGAATGGCACTCGATGGCGCTAGCAGCATCAGGGTCACTTATCAACACTTCTATTGGAGAAGCAAATTATAAGGTATTTGTGACGGGAGGGCATATGGAACCCAGAATCCCTTGGAAAGGTTGGGGAAACCCATGTTTCAGCTTCCCATACACCTCTTATGTCTAAGTCACCCTGTGCCATCCTGGTACAGGGTGAGTGAGAAAATATATCTTGTATTACTTAAAATGTAAGTAAGTAATATTTATCCACAGTATCTCCCAGGATATATGTAAAGACTATTCTTAGGCTGTTAATTCTGAACAATACACAATCCTTGAAAGAGCTGATCAAATTGACCTCCGGAGACGGACTGTCTGGTCACCTAGGCTGCCTTAAGTGCTGTGTTAATTAACATGTTAAATATGTAATTGTATTTTAAGTTGTTGCTATAGGGCAGGGGGGAGTATCCATGAGCAGCCCTACCTCATTATCTAACCCCTTGTGTTAAAAGTGTATAAAAAGGCTGTATACTGTCCAATAAATCGTTCAAGATTCTACAAGCTATTTTCGGCTAGACTTGTATTCAATGCAGCTATGATAACATATCTCTCTGATGTTCAGATTGGAGGAAGCGGGATATACTGACGGAAGCACTCAATCGGAGTGTGGGATCGGATCCGTCACAGTATTACTGAGGTTGGAATTTGATACCGGCTAGACTGGCCACTTTTGTTCCTGGGGGGGCTTCCTCTAAGTGTTTTTGGGGCTGTGGTCAGGAAGGGACGGCCTACTACCGTATATACTCGAGTATAGGCCGACCCGAATATAAGCCGAGGCACCTAATTTTACCACAAACAACTGGGAAAACTTATTGACTCGAGTATAAGCCTAGGGTGAGAAATGCGCAGCTACTGTACGTGGAAAAGAGGGTCAACGATGCCCATTTGCAGCCTCACTGTGCCCATGCAGATGGACACAGTTGACCGATTTGGGGCCCTGTATCTCAGGGTCACTTAGTGCTAGGAACCCCATCTTTGGATATGTTGTAGTGCTAATTCCACTGGGTTGGAATACAACATTTGGGGTTCCTAGCACCAAGTTTCCCCGAGATACGGGGCCCCAAATTCGGGTCAGAAAATCTCAAGCACTTTTCTGCAGCAGAGAATGACATTTTCTGAACCGACTTTGGGGCCCTGTATCTCGGGGCCACTTAGTGCTAGGAACCCCATCTTTGGATATGTTGTAGTGCTAGTTCAACTGGGTTTGAATGCCAAATTTGGGTTCCTAGCTCCAAGTGTCCCCGAGATATGGGGCCCCAAATTCGGGTCAGAAAATGTCAAGCACTTTTCTGCAGCAGAGAATGACATTTTCCGAACCGATTTTGGGGCCCTGTATCTCGGGGCCACTTAGTGCTAGGAACCCCATATTTGGATATGTTATAGCGCTAGGTCCACTCGGTTGGCAAACCAAATTTGGGACTCCTAGACCCAAGTGGCCCTGAGATACGGGGCCCCAAAGTCGGGTCGGAAATTTTTTTTTTGTTGCTGCAGAAAAGTGCTTGACTCGAGTATAAGCCGAGGGGGGCACTTTCAGCACAAAAGAATGTGCTGAAAAACTCGGCTTATACTCGAGTATATACGGTACATATGGTGGCGATGCCCCAAGGTACGGAGGTTCTGGATCAGGGTTTACAATTTAATTTATACTCTCACCTAAATTAACCTAAGTCCCCAAAACACGCATTAATGGGTTGTAAGGGTAGAAGAAGCCTCCAAAACTCCGAGACGGCTCCTCACCTTTGTTAGGTCCTCTGCATCAGCTCCTCTTTCCCTCAACTGGACTTTGGCGGTCAATGGAAAAAAAACTCTGTCTGTCTGTCCGGACAGGTAATCAGACACCATACACCGTATGTGGTTGATAAAAGAATACTTACCTCCTATGGTATGGTATTGATACAATATATGGGAGGGATCCTGGGCAATTTTAGCAGGTATCCTTGTCCCCTATATTTTGATACCTGATACCGTTCTTTTATATTAATACCCGGGATCCTGGTACACCTCGTCAGTTATCCCAATTTCCGGGATCCTGGTACACCTCGTCAGTTATCCCAATTTCCGGGATCCTGGTACTCGTCAGTTATCCCAATTTATGAGCGAGCTGTGCTACCGTATCATTCTCCTGGGATGATCCTAGACCGGCATCCCAGCTTAATGTCCCTATCTCTCAGGCAAGCTAATTAAATTAAATCAATCAGTTATGCCTTGAGTTCTATAATGCGACGGGTTATAACATTGACAGAGTAAGCTGTTCAAAAAATACTTTGAAAAAGTAATTTTAAAGAAAGCTTACCTGTAATGTACCCCACTTCTGGTACCATCTGTTAGGTCCTCTGCATCAGCTCCTCTTTCCCTCAACTGGACTTTGGCGGTCAATGGAAAAAAAACTTTGTCTGTCTGTCCGGACAGGTAATCAGACGCCATACACCGTATGTGGTTGATAAAAGAATACTTTTACTTCCCGCTACACAGAGCATATAAAATAATCAAAAGGGGAGAACGCAATTGAACAACCAATCACATTCAAGCATTTAAGCATTTTGTTATTCAATCAATATTGATCTGCAAGATTCATAATATTTCATCCTTCAGACTCCACGTCATATTTACTCTAAAAATGTCTCACGCAATATATGTCCTTGATAAGGTTCTCAGCATGCTTTGGTATACAGAAGCACAGAACAGTAAATTTGTTATGAGAAAGTGTGAGTGTGAGGTGAACAGAGTTACAGTGAGTTTCTACAGAAAAACATCTTTGTACAATACTATTAAATCTTAAAGGGTAACTCTACACTTCCCACGTTTCCTTACAATCTTCATAAAATTTCCGCTAAAATTACAATAGCCAGGAACTGGAAGCCCGGCGGCTATACCATTTGACCAACTCGAGCATTAACTTTCTTGGCTCACGTGAAAATGAAAGGCTGACGGCAATCTTACGGGATGAATTGAAGTTGTTTGAAAAGGTATGGGGTCCGTGGATTGGATATCTGACTAATGATCCCCGGACTGTCGCTGGCTAGGTTTCCTCCTGGTCCGCATGGATCAGAGCGCGGAGTCCATTCCCTTCCCCCGTCTTTACCCCTCGTTCTCTTTTCATCTCTTGTCCATATTGGATTCCTTTTCTCTTTTTTTGTTTTCTCCTTTTTGGATTTTGGCATTGTGGGGCCTGGACTTCATTCTTCCACGCTTTTGGAGGGTGGAGTGTCTCCCGCTTCTTGTGGGGGTTGTACCCTGCGACCCGTTTTAATTGAGGGGATACCACGACGTAGGACATATTGAGATGTTTAGGATTTGAAGTCTGCCTTGAAGATCGCTTTGGAAATTAATAATCAGTTAATGAAACGCTATTATTATAGATTAGGATTTCTAGCCTCTCCTAAGAAGTAAGTAGGCCACGCTCCCTAAGGACAATCGCCACGTGGACTATGGCAACACCTTCCACCCAGTGTACTTGTGTAATTATAAAGTCCAATTTATTTTTATTTTTTTCGTTCTTGTACTGTATGTTCTTCGGAACATGGAAGCTTTGTATTGTTCCGAGTCAATGCCAAAGTCTTTAATATAAATGATTGAAACCCAAAGAAGAGAGGAACAAAATCCCTCCTGAGATGTGGAAACCTGATCACCACCTACAAGAAACGTCTGACCTCTGTGATCACCAACAAGGGTTTCTCCACCAACTACTAAGTCATGGGGGGGGGGGGTCAAATACTTATTCTCCCACTGTATAATATACGTGTCTATTATACTGTGTATATAAAGTGTGTGTTATTTTCCTCCCATGCACACACGGACATTCCTCGTGGTGCTGTGAAATTCTTGGCGATGGAGAACAGTGATTAGGGTGGGACGTTGCTCGGGACAAGCTGTAATTGTAGAATGTTGCTGGTGATGGTTATGGGAGGGGGGAGACGTTTCTCAGGATGGGTTGTATTGTTGAATGTTGCTTGAGACAGTGGTGTGAAGTTGCCCTGGATGAAGGTAAGTGGGACATAGTTCAGATCGGTGGTGGGGTGGAAAGATGCTCGGGATGTCGGTGGGGTGGGACGTTGCTTGGGATGTCGGTGGGGTGGGACGTTGCTTGGGATGTCGGTGGGGTGGGACGTTGCTCGGGATGTCGGTGGGGTGGGACGTTGCTCGGGAGGTCGGTGGGGTGGGACGATGCTCGGGAGGTCGGTGGGGTGGGACGTTGCTCTGGATGAAGGTGAGTGGGACATTGTATAGATTGGTGGGGTGGAAAGATGCTTGGGGACGGGCTGTATTGTAGAACGTTGCTCGGGATGACGGTGGGGTGGGATGTTGCTCGGGATGACGGTGAGGTGGGATGTTGCTCGGGATGACGGTGGGGTGGGACATTGCTCGGGATGTCGGTGGGGTGGGACGTTGCTCGGGAAGTCGGTGGGGTGGGACGTTGCTCGGGATGTCGGTGGGGTGGGACGTTGCTCTGGATGAAGGTGAGTGGGACATTGTATAGATTGGTGGGGTGGAAAGATGCTTGGGGATGGGCTGTATTGTAGAACATTGCTTGGGATGACGGTGGGGTGGGATGTTGCTCGGGATGGGCTGTACTATGGAATGTTGCTTGGGATGTCAGTGGAACGTTGCTCAGGATGGGCTCCATTGTAGAAGGTTGCTTGGGTATTGTCTCCTTCAGGTGGTGAAGTTCCTCCTGTGTTATTGTGTGTGGAGCCCCTCCCCCCTCCCCAGGGGCAGATTCACCCGCAGAGGTTCTCTCACCGATGTTTTGTGACATTCCAGGCGTCTGTCTCGCCCCCATCCCCTGTCTGTCTCTCCGAGGTTCTCCACCCCGACATGACTCACCTTCACTATATAATCTCCTCTCCTCCCTCCCTGGGCACTGCATATCCCCGTCCTCCGACCTAATGGAAGTCCTTCTCCTTCCCAGGACAAAGCTGATTGGCTGGAGAGACGCCTTCCGCAAGATGGCCGGAGACCCCGCCAGGCCCCCCGACACCCTCCTGGACCTCCACTTCCAGTGTAAGTCCTCCAAATGTTTGTTATAGAGCTGTACTGTATATTATGGGGGGGGGTATATACTATATACCTCCCAGATGTATGTATTATAGGGGTGTATATTATAGGGGGGGTATATACTGTATATTATAGGGGTGGGGGTATATACTATATACCTCCCAGATGTATGTATTATAGGGGGGGTATATACTGTGTATACCTCCAGATGTATGTATTATAGGGGTGTATATTATAGGGGGGGTATATACTATATACCTCCTGATGTATGTTTTATAGGGGTGAATATTATAGGGGGGGTATATAGTGTATACCTCCTGATGTATGTATTATAGGGGTGTATATTATAGGGGGGGGGGTATATACTGTATACCTCCAGATGTATGTATTATAGGGGTGTATATTATAGGGGGGGATACTATATACTTCCAATGTAAGTCCTCTGGGAGTATAATATAGGGGTGCACAGTTTGTATATACAGTATATTTTGTGGGAACATGTGGGAGGTATATATTATGGGGGTACACATTGTTGATGGAGGTACATGTAGTGGATATATTATTGGGGTACACAGTGTGGATATACATGGTGGGTATAATATTGGAATGGACAGTATGAATGGGGGTACATGGAGTTGGATATACATGGTATGTAAATTATGGGGGTACACAGTATGTAGGTACATGGAGTGAATATACATGGTGGATAGATTATTGGGGTACACAGTGTGGATATACATGGTGTATTATTGGGGTACACAGTGTGCATATACATGGAGTGTATTGGGGTACACAGTGTGGATATACATGGTGTATTATTGGGGTACACAGTGTGGATATACATGGTGTGTGTGTTATTGGGGTACACAGTGTGGATATACATGGTGTGTGTATTATTGGGGTACACAGTGTGGATATACATGGTGTGTGTATTATTGGGGTACACAGTGTGGATATACATGGAGTGTATTGGGGTACACAGTGTGGACATACATGGTGTATTATTGGGGTACACAGTGTGGATATACATGGTGTATTATTGGGGTACACAGTGTGGATATACATGGTGTGTGTGTTATTGGGGTACACAGTGTGGATATACATGGTGTATTATTGGGGTACACAGTGTGGATATACATGGTGTGTATTATTGGGGTACACAGTGTGGATATACATGGAGTGTATTGGGGTACACAGTGTGGACATACATGGTGTATTATTGGGGTACACAGTGTGGATATACATGGTGTGTTTTATTGGGGTACACAGTGTGGATATACATGGTGTATTATTGGGGTACACCGAGTGGATATACATGGTGTGTATTATTGGGGTACACAGTGTGGATATACATGGAGTGTATTGGGGTACACAGTGTGGATATACATGGAGTGTATTGGGGTACACAGTGTGGATATACATGGTGTGTATTATTGGGGTACACAGTGTGGATATACGTAGTGTATTATTGGGGTACACCGTGTGGATATACATGGTGTATATTATTGGGGTACACAGTGTGGATATACATGGAGTGTGTTGGGGTACACAGTGTGGATATACATGGTGTGTATTATTGGGGTACACAGTGTGGATATACATGGTGTGTATTATTGGGGTACACAGTGTGGATATACATGGTGTGTATTATTGGGGTACACAGTGTGGATATACATGGTGTGTTGGGGTACACAGTGTGGATATACATGGAGTGTATTGGGGTACACAGTGTGGATATAGCGGACATGTGGCCCCCTCCTGCAGTGGAGATTATCCTCAGGATGGGGTGAGGGGCGGTGTTTTTCGGGGGACACGTTGGATGGAAGCTGCACCCGATGTCCTGGGCTGTGATTGGCTGCAGTCAGGACACGGTGTTCATTAATCACACGGATTATTATTATTATTATTACAGGGCGGGGTGAGGACATAGATAACAGATTGAGCAACACAGAAACTGCTCTCCTGCGGTGGGATGCGGCTGTGCAGCACACGGGGGGTCAGTCTGGAAGGAGGACTGTCTGTGATATTATTGGAGGGGGGAGCCCGCTGTCAGCTTGTCTGCACACGCCTGTCCCATGATCGTCATCTGCGTGTCCCCGATCGGCTTCCACCGGGACATGGGAGGGGGAGGAGGGGTGTCACCGGTACTCAGCGAGGAATGCCGCACAACATGTACAGACTCCGCATCACACCCCTCCTCCTACAGCTATATACAGAGCCTGGAAAAGGTATTCACACCCCTCCTCCTACAGCTATATACAGAGCCTGGAAAAAGTATTCACACCCCTCGACATGTCCCACATTTTCTCATGTTACACCCAAATAGTAAATGTATTTTATTGGGATTTTATGTGATGGACCAACACAAAGTGTCACATTATTGTGAAGTGGAAGGAAAATGATACAAATAAATATGTGAAAAGTGTGGGGGGGGGGGGGGGGATTTGTATTCAGCCCCCTTTACTCTGATAACTAAAATCTAGAGGATCCAATTGCCTTCAGAAGTCACCTAATTAGTAAATAGAGTCACCTGTGTGTCATTTAATCTCAGTATAAACACAGCTGTTCTGTGAAGCCCTCAGAGGTTTGTTAGAGAACCTCCAGTGAACAAACAGCATCATGAAGGCCAAGGAACACCCCAGACAGGTCAGGGATTAAGTTGTGGAGAAGTATAAAGCAGGGTTGGGTTATAAATAAATCTCCCAAGCTTTGACCATCTCACGGAGCTCTGTTCAATCCATCATCGGAAAATGGAAAGAGTATGGCACAACTGCAAACCTACCAAGACATGGCCGTCCACCTAAACTGACCGGGCCGGGCAAGGAGAGCATTCATCAGAGAAGAGCCAAGAGGTCCATGGGAACTCTGGAGGAGCTGCAGAGATCCACAGCTCAGGGGGGAGAGTCTGTCCACAGGACAACTATTAGTCGTGTTCTCCACAAATCTGCCCTTTATGGAAGAGTGACAAGAAGAAAGACATTGGAGAAAGAAAGTCATAAGAAGTCCTGTTTGTAGTTTGTGAGAAGCCATGTGGGGGAGGGGAGCAAACATGTGGAAGAAGGTGATCTGGTCACATGACACCAAAATTCAACTTTATGGCCTAAAAGCAAAACTCTATGTGTGGGGAAAACTAACACTGCCCATCCCCCCTGAACACACCATCCCCACCGTGAGACATGGTGGTGGCAGCATCATGTGGTGGGGATGGTTTTCTTCAGCAGGGACAGGGAAGCTGGTCAGAGTTGATGGGAAGATGGATGGAGACAAATACAGGACAATCTTAGAAGAAAACCTATAGAGTCTACAAAAGACTTGAGACTGGGGGGGAGGGTCACCTTCCAGCAGGACAACGACCCGAAACATACAGCCAGAGCTACAATGGAATGGTTTACATCAAAGCATATTCATGTGTTAGAATGGCCCAGTCACAGTCCAGACCTAAATCACATCGAGAATCTGTGGCAAGACTTGAAAATTGCTGATCACAGACGCTCTCCATCCAATCTGACAGAGCTTGAGATATTTTACAAAGAAGAAGAATGGGCAGAAATGTCCTCTCTAGATGGGCAAAGCTGGTAGAGACACCCCCAAAAAGACTTGTAGAGAAAGGGGGTCCTACAAAGTATTGACTCCGGGGGGCGCCATACAAATGCCCCTCCCCCCACACTTTTCACATATTTATTTGTATCATTTTCCTTCCACTTCACAATTATGTGACACTTTGTGTTGGTCCATCACATAAAATCCCAATAAAATACATTTACGTTTTTGGTTGTAACAAAATGTGGGGAATTTCAAGGGGTATGAATACTTTTTCAAGGCTCTGTATACAGGCGCTATATACAGTAGGTATAGAAAAGAATTACCCCCCTTTAAATAAACAGACACAGTTTTTGTTTTCTAATCGGCTGTATTTACTCCGTGCAATTTATAACATCCAAGTGAAAGATACAACAACATGTCAGAAAAAACTGTCAATGAGTTGGAAAAAGGATTCCCCCCCTTGTGTCAGTATTTAGTTGGATCCCCTTTTGCTGTAATTCCAGCCTTTAGTCTGTTGGGATTTGTCTCTACTAACTTCGCAATATTTGCACGCTCTTCTTTGCAGAACTGCTGAAGTTCAGTTACGTATGAAGGATGAGCGTTTGTGGACTGCAGTCTTCAATCATTCCACAGATTTTCAATGGGGTTTAGGTCCAGCCTCTGACTAGGCCATGCAAGGACATTCCACACCTTCTGCTCTAACCACTGTGTGCTCATTGGTGGACATTCCCCGCCTTCTCCTCCCACCACTGTGTGCTCATTCCCCGCCTTCTCCTCCAACCACTGTGTGCTCATTGGTGGACATTCCCCGCCTTCTCCTCCCACCACTGTGTGCTCATTCCCCGCCTTCTCCTCCAACCACTGTGTGCTCATTGGTGGACATTCCCCGCCTTCTCCTCCCACCACTGTGTGCTCATTGGTGGACATTCCCCGCCTTCTCCTCCCACCACTGTGTGCTCATTGGTGGACATTCCCCGCCTTCTCCTCCAACCACTGTGTGCTCATTGGTGGAATTCCCTGCCTTCTCCTCCAACCACTGTGTGCTCATTGGTGGACATTCCCCGCCTTCTCCTCCAACCACTGTGTGCTCATTGGTGGACATTCCCCGCCTTCTCCTCCCACCACTGTGTGCTCATTGGTGGACATTCCCCGCCTTCTCCTCCAACCACTGTGTGCTTATTGGTGGACATTCCCCGCCTTCTCCTCCAACCACTGTGTAATCATTGGTGGACATTCCCCGCCTTCTCCTCCAACCACTGTGTGCTCATTGGTGGACATTCCCCGCCTTCTCCTCCAACCACTGTGTGCTCATTGGTGGACATTCCCCGCCTTCTCCTCCAACCACTGTGTGCTCATTGGTGGACATTCCCCGCCTTCTCCTCCAACCACTGTGTGCTCATTGGTGGACATTCCCCGCCTTCTCCTCCAACCACTGTGTGCTCATTGGTGGACATTCCCCGCCTTCTCCTCCAACCACTGTGTGCTCATTGGTGGACATTCCCCGCCTTCTCCTCCAACCACTGTGTGCTCATTGGTGGACATTCCCCGCCTTCTCCTCCAAGCACTGTGTGCTCATTGGTGGACATTCCCTGCCTTCTCCTCCAACCACTGTGTGCTCATTGGTGGACATTCCCCCGCCTTCTCCTCCCAACCACTGTGTGCTCATTGGTGGACATTCCCCCGCCTTCTCCTCCCAACCACTGTGTGCTCATTGGTGGACATTCCCCGCCTTCTCCTCCGACCACTGTGTGCTCATTGGTGGACATTCCCCACCTTCTCCTCCGACCACTGTGTGCTCATTGGTGGACATTCCCCGCCTTCTCCTCCAACCACTGTGTGCTCATTGGAGGACATTCCCCGCCTTCTCCAACCACTGTGTGCTCATTGGTGGACATTCCCCGCCTTCTCCTCCGACCACTGTGTGCTCATTGGTGGACATTCCCTGCCTTCTCCTCCAACCACTGTGTGCTCATTGGTGGAAATTCCCTGCCTTCTCCTCCAACCACTGTGTGCTCATTGGTGGACATTCCCTGCCTTCTCCTCCAAGCACTGTGTGCTCATTGGTGGACATTCCCTGCCTTCTCCTCCAAGCACTGTGTGCTCATTGGTGGACATTCCCCCGCCTTCTCCTCCAACCACTGTGTGCTCATTGGTGGACATTCCCCGCCTTCTCCTCCAACCACTGTGTAATCATTGGTTGACATTCCCCACCTTCTCCTCCAACCACTGTGTGCTCATTGTTGCTGTGTGCTAGGGTAGGGAAACCTTCTTCCCAGTCACAACTTTATTTCAGAGATCCCGGTGACAGCACCACCCATAGTGACTTGTTTGCTTCAGTGGACTGAAATGCTCCAGGAAAGCTCTTTTTCACAATGAGCTAATCACAGTGACCACAGCTGATTACCATTGAAAGTCAAATGGCTTTGTGTGTCATTGAGAAGGTGATTAGCTACACTTGATTGAGTTTAAAAGTCATTTTTTTTTTGGGGGGGGGGTCCTTTTTACAACTCAGTGATTTTGTTATCTCTGACATGTTGCTATTGTATCTTTCACTTGGATGTTATAAGGTGCACAGAGTATATACAGCTGGATAAAACAAAATTGTGTCTGTCTTCATTTCAGACTGCAAAGCAATAAAATGTGATTATTTTAAGGGGGGGGGGGGGGTTCTTTTCTATACTCGCTGTGTGTGTGTGTGTGTGTGTGCGTGTGTGTGTATATATATATATATATATATACGCTCTAATTGTCAGACACTCCTGAGGTCTCTCATGTTCTCTGAGGGCTCCTCCACTTATCTCGCCTTAATGGCCAATCAGAAAAGTGTAGTAGGAGGTAGGCCGGCCCTTTGTTCTAAAAGGAGGAGTCAGGATTTTTCAAATTGGGGTGTCCCGGGATTGGTAGTTCTGGACCCTCAACAAGACAACTTCCAACTCCGAGTCTATGACTCCTCACATCATGTCCTATTTGTACCTCTTCTGTATGAGTGTCCCCCCCTCCTCCTCCCCGGCTCTGTATTACCCCCCCCCCTCCTCCTCCCCCGGCTCTGTATTACCCCCTCTCCTCCTCCCCTGGCTCTGTATACCCCCCCTCCTCCCCTGGCTCTGTATAACCCCCCTCCTCCTCCCCTGGCTCTGTATTACCCCCCCTCCTCCCCTGGCTCTGTATAACCCCCCTCCTCCCCTGGCTCTGTATAACCCCCCTCCTCCTCCCCTGGCTCTGTATTACCCCCATTCCTCCTCCCCTGGCTCTGTATTACCCCCCCCCTCCCCTGACTCTGTATTACCCCCCCCCTCCTCCTCCTCCCCTGGCTCTGTATACCCCCCTCCTCCCCTGGCTCTGTATTACCCCCCTCCTCCTCCCCTGGCTCTGTATTACCCCCCCCTCCTCCTCCCCTGGCTCTGTATTATCCCCATTCCTCCTCCCCTGGCTCTGTATTACCCCCCCCCCTCCTCCTCCCCTGGCTCTGTATAACCCCCCTCCTCCTCCCCTGGCTCTGTATTACCCCCATTCCTCCTCCCCTGGCTCTGTATTACCCCCATTCCTCCTCCCCTGGCTCTGTATTACCCCCCCCTCCTCCTCCCCTGGCTCTGTATTACCCCCCCCCCTCCTCTGGCTCTGTGTACCCCCCTCCTCCCCTTGCTCTGTATTACCCCCCCCCTCCTCCCCTTGCTCTGTATTACCCCCCCTCCTCCTCCCCTGGCTCTGTATTACCCCCCCCCTCCTCCTCCCCTGGCTCTGTATTACCCCCCCTCCTCCTCCCCTGGCTATTTATTACCCCCCCCTCCTCCTCCCCTGGCTCTGTATACCCCCCCCCCCCCCCTCCTCCTCCCCTGGCTCTGTATACCCCCCCTCCTCCTCCCTTGGCTCTGTATACCCCCCTCCTCCTCCCCTGGCTCTGTATTACCCCCTCTTAGGTTTCATGTGTTGTCTGTTTTGCAGCTCTGGCGACCCGGGGGCTGAATGTGAACCAGATGGAGTTGGATTCGGCCACCGCCAAGCTGGACGAGCTTCGCTGGGAGCTGGAGAAGAGGAGGTCCCCCGGCGGCCCTGGCAGGATAGAGGTAGATTTGGGTTCTCATAGTGATCATTCTCTGATTGGACGCAGAGGATTCAATGACGCAGGATAAGCTCCGCCCTTAACTGTTCTCTTCTTTTTTTTTTTTTGTTCCGCAGAACTTGGAAGTGCTCAGTCCTCAGAACTCCGCCCCCACGCTGTCCCCGTCCCTGGCGCGGCGGAGTGCGTCCTCTTCAGCCTTGCCCTCATTGGCCACAACGCCATCTCAGCAATTTAATTGGTCGCGCACACAGGACTCCTCCTCCTCCCTCTCTGTCCCTCCTGGACTGACTGTTACCTCCAGCGGCACCGTCCCTGTGCTGTCCCTCACCCCCTCCCCCACTCTGAGCCGGAGGTCCCTCCCCTCCGACACTTCTGACCCGTATATGTCCGGGACATCCCGCTCACCCTGGGGCCGCCCATCCTCCCCCCGCCCCCAGTACCACGACCGGCCTGCATCCACCTCCTCCTCCTCCAACCGCCTGTCCTCCTCCGGCGCTTTTGACTACACCATGGGGGGGCGCTCCTCCTCTCCAATCCCAGAAGGACAACTTCCCATGACGCGGTATCCAGACTGGACTCCGCCTCAGCGACCGACTTCCGCCTACGAGGTGCCTCTAGGATTTGCTCCGCCCAGGTTCTCAGGTGATGAAACGTCTTCTGAGGTGGGGGTGGGGGGCTATAACAGGGATAATGCAGTGAGGGGACCCATGTACACCGGGGGGGGTTATAACCGGGATAATGCAGTGAGGGGACCCATGTACACCGGGGGGGGTTATAACCGGGATAATGCAGTGAGGGGACCCATGTACACCGGGGTGGGGGGGCTATAACAGGGATAATGCAGTGAGGGGACCCATGTACACCGGGGTGGGGGGGCTATAACAGGGATAATGCAGTGAGGGGACCCATGTACACCGGGGTGGGGAGGATAATGCAGTGAGGGGACCCATGTACACCGGGGTGGGGGGGCTATAACAGGGATAATGCAGTGAGGGGACCCATGTACACCGGGGTGGGGAGGATAATGCAGTGAGGGGACCCATGTACACCGGGGTGGGGGGGGGGGGCTATAACAGGGATAATGCAGTGAGGGGACCCATGTACACCGGGGTGGGGGGGTTATAACAACATGGGTGGAAAAAGAACAGAGGATGGTGATTGGTAATAGAGATAACCAGCACTGACCTCCTCCTGCTCTCTCTGTTCTCTGCAGATGATGTCAGCTCTCTACGCCGGCGCCCTCCACAGCGCAGCTGGAACGAGTCCGATCTGGACATGGTGTATGAGAAGAAGCCTTCCCAGGACAGTAAGTGAATTGGGGTACATGAGGGGAGGGGGGTGTCGGGGTTCTCCTGTACATGGTGACACCTCTTATCACTTCTGTTCTTTATTGCAGGAAAGGAGCGCACGTCTCTGGGCGGAGTGCCTGTAGTGAAGGCCTGGAGGGAGAGCAGTCTGGACCCGGCACCCATCAAAGGCAAAGTAAGTCCACAGTGGGTGCGACATGATGTATGTGTGAGAGACATTGCGCAACCCATTCCTCTTTGAGGTCACGTGACAATATCCTCTGTCGCTGGGGGTATTACTCTCCTCTTTGATTGGATGGTCCTTCAGATCTATGAATGAAGGTTGAGTACAATGTATGGATGTTCCTTCAGATCTCTGATCTATGAATGAAGGTTGGGTACACTGTACGGATGGTCCTTCAGATCTCTGATCTATGAATGAAGGTTGGGTACACTGTACGGATGGTCCTTCAGATCTCTGATCTATGAATGAAGGTTGGGTACACTGTATGGATGGTCCTTCAGATCTCTGATCCATGAATGAAGGTTGGGTACACTGTACGGATGGTCCTTCAGATCTCTGATCTATGAATGAAGGTTGGGTACACTGTATGGATGGTCCTTCAGATCTCTGATCCAAGAATGAAGGTTGGGTACACTGTACGGAGGGTCCTTCAGATCTCTGATCTATGAATGAAGGTTGGGTACACTGTACGGAGGGTCCTTCAGATCTCTGATCCATGAATGAAGGTTGGGTACACTGTATGGATGGTCCTTCAGATCTCTGATCCATGAATGAAGGTTGGGTACACTGTATGGATGGTCCTTCAGATCTCTGATCTATGAATGGAGGTTGGGTACACTGTACGGATGGTCCTTCAGATCTCTGATCCATGAATGAAGGTTGGGTACACTGTATGGATGGTCCTTCAGATCTCTGATCTATGAATGAAGGTTGAGTACACTGTACGGATGGTCCTTCAGATCTATGAATGAAGGTTGGGTACACTGTATGGATGGTCCTTCAGATCTCTGATCCATGAATGAAGGTTGGGTACACTGTATGGATGGTCCTTCAGATCTCTGATCTATGAATGGAGGTTGGGTACACTGTATGGATGGTCCTTCAGATCTCTGATCTATGAATGAAGGTTGAGTACACTGTATGGATGGTCCTTCAGATCTCTGATCTCTGATTGAAGGTCTGGTACAACGTATGTATGTTCCTTCAGAGATTACAGACGTGTGGGGTGTTTGGTTATTTGGGGGAAGGGTCGTGGTGTCTGGTTTACTGTTGCCTGAAGGTGTGTGAGAGTTGCTGTGCTGGTAACTATCCTGACGTAATGGGTGAGGAAAGTGTCAGTCATCGTCTGTGGGGCCCCCGGGGGCCATGCTGTGTGAGGAAATGTCTGGCGGGAACATGATGTACATTACAGGTGTGCAGAACATCTGAGCTTATCCCATAAACCGCCTGACCCCCATTCAACACAAGGGGCCCCATATCCCCGCATAGGTCACCTGACCAGCCGTCAGAGCCCAGGAAATCTGCTTCCTGATTGGCTCGCAGAACAGCTACCTTTCTTCTTTGGCGTAAGACCGCGTCTGCGTGTTTTATGTCACATGACGCCAGTGCAGATAATGGTTTTACCTGTTTGTCAGGTACAGCAGTCCCAGGTATCTCAGAGGACTATAACACCCCATCCACCACCATGGTATGGAGATAAAAAAGCAGAGGTGTTCTGTAGTCCTGTCCTGGGGTGACAGCACTGCTCCTCCTTGCATACAGTGCAGTTGGTGAGCGTTACCACCCTAGAAGGGAAGTGTGTTCTTGGTGGGATCGCCAGGTGAAAATAAAGTCAAATAAGCCTGAAAACAGGAAAGTAATGCAGCCCCCTCATCTGAGGACCATGAGCTTTAACTCTGTTAAGTTTTAGGGTGTAGGCCAGTCATATATATTATTTAGGGGGGGTGTAGACCAGACATGCATAGTATTTTTGAGGGGGGGGGGGTGCGTAGGCCGGTCATACATAGTATTTGTGGGGCGTAGGCCAGTCATGCGTAGTATTTGGGGCGCGTAGGCCGGTCATACGTAGTATTTGGGGGGCGTAGGCCGGTCATACGTAGTATTTGGGGGGCGTAGGCCGGTCATACGTAGTATTTGGGGGGCGTAGGCCGGTCATACGTAGTATTTGGGGGGCGTAGGCCGGTCATACGTAGTATTTGGGGGGCGTAGGCTGATCATACGTAGTATTTGGGGGGGTGTAGGCCGGTCATACGTAGTATTTGGGGGGGGGGCATAGGCTGGAGGCCGGTCATACGTAGTATTTGGGGGGGGGCGTAGGCTGGAGGCCGGTCATACGTAGTATTTGGGACGTTAGTTTTGCCTCGTTTTTATGCGTTCCTCTCCTCATTCTGGTTTTTATTTTTTTCTAGAACGATGCTGCCTCCACTCTCCCTCGTGGGTACAAGTTCTCTTCTATGGACCGTGGCCCTCCTGGGATGGACCGTGGCCCTCCAGGGATGGACCGTGGCCCTCCTGGAATGGACCGTGGCCCTCCTGGAATGGACCGTGGCCCTCCAGGAATGGACCGTGGCCCTCCAGGGATGGACCGTATCCATCTGGGGCCAGACGTTGGCTGGAAGTCTGGCACGGGAACCCTTCCTAGGTCCCTCCCATCTCAGCAGCCCATCTCCAGGATTCCTGTGCCTCCACCTGGAGGACGAGGTCAGCCTCACCGGCCTCTGCCTCTCTCTATGATATTCCGCCTGCAGAATGCATTCTGGGAGCACCAAGTCCCACCCCAGATCAGTGCTGCCCCTCCTCCGATGAACGCGCCTGCTGCGCCTCCAGCATCCATACCGGTGATACCAGACATGCCAAGCCATGCCACCGCACCGGCGACATCTCCACCAGCAACCGAAGATGTTCCTCGGCCACTCAGCCCCACCCGTCTTCAGCCACACCTGCCCCCACAATTAGCTGATGTACAGAGAATTCTAGAAGACATACCACGACCCCTGCGGAGGCGTGGCTCCCAGGAACACAACTCGCTGGCTCCCCCCCTGCCGACTGACCACCGCCAATATCGGCAAATCATGGGCCGACTCTTTGGAAGAGCCACCCCCAAATCTTCTGCTTCAGAGCATCCAAAAGCAGAGGAGAAGCTTCAAGGATACCTCAATAAAGGGAGCGCCAAACAAGCGGAGCTCTCAGCAGAAGAGGCAAACTTCTTCAAAATCCCCCCCATCCCTGAGGAGCCGCGGCCAGAAGAAAAGCAGGAGACCGCCATTCTTAAACCTGTCGAGGATCCCGTCTACCTGTTCCTGGAGGCCTCAGAGTCCAGAGTGGGCGCCACTGCAGTGCTGCAGGGAGAAGTGGACCTTCCCGTTCCTGTGGTGGTCAGCGGAGGCCAGAATCTGGTAAGAAAAGGAGGCCAGGGCACAATGAAAGGGGGGCAGTACTTGGAGGGGAGCGAGAACTTTTTATAAATTAGTCCTTCTAATAGAAGCATTGCATGATGGATCTCCTAGTCATAGGAGCATTGCATGATGGATCTCCTAGTCATAGGAGCATTGCATGATGGATCTCCTAGTCATAGGTCATAGGAGGGTTGTGTGATGGGTCTCGTGGTCATAGGAGGATTGAGTGATGGGTCTCGCAGTCATAGGAGGATTGGGTGATGGGTTTCCCGGACATAGGTGGGTTGGGTGATGGGTTTCCCGGACATAGGTGGGTTGGGTGATGGGTCTGCGGTCCTAAGAGGGGAGGGTGATGTGTCTCCCGGTCATAGGCGAATTGGATGATGGGTCTCCCGGTCATTGGAGGGGAAAGTGATGGGTCTCGCAGTCATAGGAGGAGAGAGTGATGGGTCTCCCGGTCCTAGGAGGGGAGGGTAATGGGTCTCCCGGTCCTAGGAGGGGAGGGTGATGGGTCTCCCGGTCATAGGAGGGTTGGGTGATGGGTCTCCCGGTCATTGGAGGGGAGAGTGATGGGTCTCGCGGTCATAGGAGGATTGGGTGATGGGTTTCCCGGTCATAGGTGGGTTGGGTGATGGGTCTCCTGGTCCTAGGAGGGGAGGGTGATGGGTCTTCCGGTCATTGGAGGGGAAAGTGATGGGTCTCGCAGTCATAGGAGGAGGGGAGGGTGATGGGTCTCCCGTTCCTAGGAGGGGAGGGTGATGGGTTTCCCGGTCATAGGTGGGTTAGGTGATGGGTCTCCCGTTCCTAGGAGGGGAGGGTGATGGGTTTGCCGGTCCTAGGAGGGGAGGGTGATGGGTTTGCCGTTCCTAGGAGGGGAGGGTGATGGGTTTGCCGTTCCTAGGAGGGGAGGGTGATGGGTTTGCCGTTCCTAGGAGGGGAGGGTGATGGGTTTGCCGTTCCTAGGAGGGGAGGGTGATGGGTCTGCCGTTCCTAGGAGGGGAGGGTGATGGGTCTGCCAGTCCTAGGAGGGGAGGGTGATGGGTCTCCCGTTCCTAGGAGGGGAGGGTGATGGGTCTGCCAGTCCTAGGAGGGGAGGGTGATGGGTCTCCCGTTCCTAGGAGGGGAGGGTGATGGGTCTGCCGTTCCTAGGAGGGGAGGGTGATGGGTCTGCCGGTCCTAGGAGGGGAGGGTGATGGGTCTCCCGTTCCTAGGAGGGGAGGGTGATGGGTCTGCCGGTCCTAGGAGGGGAGGGTGATGGGTCTGCCAGTCCTAGGAGGGGAGGGTGATGGGTCTGCCGGTCCTAGGAGGGGAGGGTGATGGGTCTCCCGTTCCTAGGAGGGGGAGGGTTGGGTCTCCCGGTCATTGGAATATTTTGTCCCGGTTTGAGCCACGGTAGAGGCTGCTGTGACCTCTTGTTGACGGTTCCTCTCGTTCTCTTCTTTAGGAGCTCCGCTCAGTTCTGAAAGGTCAAAGTTCACCGCGGAAGTCTCGCCCCCGCCATGCCCGCCTGGATCCGCTTATTTTACTATTAGATGGGGCACTTACCGGGGAGCTGGATGTGGTCACTCATGCATTGAAGGAGGTAGGTACTTTGTTGTGAAAAGTTTTGCTCTGTGCAGCTCCACCCCTGACATCCACTGAAGTAGACAGCTCCTCCCCCCCATAGGGGTAGCTGCCAATCGCAGCTCTGTGTTCACTGTCCCCTGTTTTCTCTCCACCAATCAGGTGAATGACCCCAGTCAGCCGAATGAAGAAGGGATCACTGCTCTGCACAACGCCATCTGTGGGGCCAATTTCCACATCGTTAACCTGCTGATCAACAGTGGAGCCAACGTCAATGCGACAGACAGCCACGGATGGTGAGGGGGGGTGGGGATGATGGGGATTTGTGGGAGGGGTGATAGGGTGGCTGGGGTCAAAACATACACTGGTCCTGAGGCATGGCTAAGGAGCAACAAATGTGTCAGGAAACATGGGGGAGGGGCTGATATTAGGGGGGTGGAGGTTGGTGCAGAGCCAACAGATATGATTGGAGGGGTCCAGGAATATGGGTGTTGTGTGGGGGATGGGCTATACCTGGGAAGGCGATTGGAGATGATATTGGGTTATAGAGTTTAGGGAGAAAAGGATGTTGGGGGGCTATTCCTGGGGAGAAGAATGGAGTTTTGGGGCACATGGGGAGGGTGTTGGGTTGGGGAGGGGCTATTCCTGGGGAGGATCATGAAGTTTTGGGGTACATGGGGGTGTTGGATGGGGGGGGTATTCCTGGGGAGGAGCATGGAGTTTTGGGATATATGGGGGGTGTTGGATAGGGGAGGGGCTATTCCTGGGGCGGAGCATGAAGTTTTGGGATACATGGGAGTGTTGGATGGGGGAGGGGCTATCCCTGGGGAGGAGCATGGAGTTTTGGGATACATGGGGGGTGTTGGATAGGGAGGGGCTATTCCTGGGGTGGAGCATGAAGTTTTGGGGTACATGGGGGTGTTGGATGGGGGGGTATTCCTGGGGAGGAGCATTGAGTTTTGGGATACATGGGGGGTGTTGGATAGGGGAGGGGCTATTCCTGGGGCGGAGCATGAAGTTTTGGGGTACATGGGTGTGGGATATGGGGAGGGGCTATCCATGGGGAGGAGCATGGACTTTGGGGCACATGGGGGGGGGGGTGGTGTTGGTGCAGAGGGGGGGTTGGTGGGGGGTGATGATATAATATGACATGGGAACACGCCCTTCTTTCTCCTCCTAGGACTCCTCTGCACTGCGCAGCCTCGTGTAACGACCTTCAGATCTGCGCTGCGCTGGTGCGGCATGGTGCCGCCATCTTTGCCACGACCTTCAGTGATGGCAGCTTGGCGGTGGAGAAGTGTGACCCCTACAGGGAGGGCTACAAGGAATGTCTGACCTACCTGACTGGTAAAGATCCTGACTTCTGCCTGATCTCTGTGTATCTTTGTCTCTCCCCTCCCCCATGGCTGACCGTTCCCCTCTCCCCCCTCAGAGATAGAAGAGTGTATGGGGGAGACGCAGAGCGGCGTGGTCTACGCCTTGTGGGATTACTCCGCAGAGTTTGCTGACGAGCTGTCCGTACGTGAGGGCGACTCGGTCACCGTTCTCAGGAAGGACGGAGAGGGCGGCACCTGGTGGTGGGCGGCTCACTGCGGACGGGAGGGCTACGTCCCCCGCAACTACTTTGGGGTAAGAACAATGTGCTGTCTGTGTACTATGAACATCCAATGTGCCGCAAAGAGAACCCGCCCTCTAGTACTGTCCAATGGGGAGAGAGGAGGCTGCTTATTTCTGTCCAATGGGAAGAGAGGAGGCTGCATATTACTGTCCAATGGGGAGAAAGGAGGCTGCATATTACTGTCCAATGGGGAGAGAGGAGGCTGCATATTACTGTCCAATGGGGAGAGAGGAGGCTGCATATTACTGTCCAATGGGGAGAGAGGAGACTGCATATTACTGTCCAATGGGAAGAGAGAAGGCTGCATATTACTGTCCAATGGGGAAGAGAGGAGGCTGCATATAACTGTCCAATGGGGAGAGAGGAGACTGCATATAACTGTCCAATGGGGAAGAGAGGAGGCTGCATATTACTGTCCAATGGGAAGAGAGGAGGCTGCTTATTACTGTCCAATGGGAAGAGAGGAGGCTGCATATTACTGCCCAATGGGGAGAGAGGAGACTGCATATTACTGTCCAATGGGGAGAGAGGAGGCTGCATATTACTGTCCAATGGGAAAAGAGGAGGCTGCATATTACTGTCCAATGGGGAAGAGAGGAGGCTGCATATAACTGTCCAATGGGGAGAGAGGAGACTGCATATTACTGTCCAATGGGGAGAGAGGAGGCTGCATATTACTGTCCAATGGGGAAGAGAGGAGGCTGCATATTACTGTCCAATGGGGAAGAGAGGAGGCTGCATATAACTGTCCAATGGGGAAGAGAGGAGGCTGCATATAACTGTCCAATGGGGAAGAGAGGAGGCTGCATATTACTGTCCAATGGGAAGAGAGGAGGCTGCTTATTACTGTCCAATGGGAAGAGAGGAGGCTGCATATTACTGCCCAATGGGGAGAGAGGAGACTGCATATTACTGTCCAATGGGGAGAGAGGAGACTGCATATTACTGTCCAATGGGGAGAGAGGAGACTGCATATTACTGTCCAATGGGGAGAGAGGAGACTGCATATTACTGTCCAATGGGAGGCTACAGAGGTGTATGAGACATTTAGGTTAATGATTATTATAATGAAGACTACAGCCAATCATACTGCTTGTTCTAATTACTCCGCCCTTCTCTATTACAGATGTATCCCCGACTCCGCCCCCAGCGCAGTCCTCTGTAACAGAAGAACAAAAGTCAGATCTGGTTATATATGGAGGAGTCTGTACGTGTATACACGTGTGTGTGTGTGTGTGTGTGTACACGTGTGTGTGTGTGTGTGTGTATGGAGACATGTCTGTGTGGTGTATGTAGTGGGGGGGGAGGGGAGGGGGGATGGTATTTCCGTGCGTTCTGTACTTTTTATACATTGTGTGTGTGTGGCCTGTGTATGTTGGTGTGTTCTCTGCAGCGGGCTGTGCGTGCGTTGGGTGCGCTGTGTGTACTGCACACTGTGTGTGTGTCTATGGTACGCGGTTGGCACTTTATTTGGGTTTTTAGGACGCGGCGGCCATGTACGCAGCCTGCCGCTATCTCTAATACTTTGTATAAAATAGTTTTTCTAATAAAATTCAGTATGTAGCATCGTCTGTGGCTTCATTCCTTCACCTGTCCTACACACCCCCTACCCTACCGTACCCTGTCCTTTCCCACCCACCTACCCAGTCCTGTCCTGTCCTACCCATGCCCTACCCTGTCCTACCCACCCCCACCCCTGTGACCTGACTGCCCACCACCCTACCATGTCCCGTCCTTCCCAAAAAACCCTGCACTGTCCTACCCACCTACCCTACCCGGTCCTACCCACCCACCCCCTACCCTGTCTGTCCCACCCACTGGGAACACTGGAGGTACAGGGACCACACTGGGAACACTGGAGGTACAGGAATCACACTGGGAACACTCGAGGTACAGGAATCACACTGGCAACACTGGAGGTACAGGAATCACACTGGGAACACTGGAGGTACAGGGACCACACTGGGAACACTGGAGGTACAGGGACCACACTGGGAACACTGGAGGTACAGGAATCCCACTGGGAACACTGGCGGTAGAGGGATAACACTGGGAACACTGGAGGTACAGGGATCACACTGGGAGCACTGGAGGTACAGGGATCACACTGGGAGCACTGGAGGTACAGGGATCACACTGGGAGCACTGGGTCACAGGGATCACACTGGGAGCACTGGGTCACACAGGGGTCACACTGGGAACACTGGAGGTACAGGGGTCACACTGGGAACACTGGAGGTACAGGGGTCACACTGGGAACACTGGAGGTACAGGGGTCACACTGGGAACACTGGAGGTACAGGGATCACACTGGGAACACTGGAGGTACAGGGATCATAATGGAGGTACAGGGATCACACTGGGAACACTGGAGGTACAGGGGTCACACTGGGAACACTGGAGGTACAGGGGTCACACTGGGAACACTGGAGGTACAGGGATCACACTGGGAACACTGGAGGTACAGGGATCACACTGGGAACACTGGAGGTACAGGGATCACATTGGAGGTACAGGGATCACACTGGGAACACTGGAGGTACAAGGATCACACTGGGAACACTGGAGGTACAGGGATCACACTGGGAACACTGGAGGTACAAGGATCACACTGGGAACACTGGAGGTACAGGGATCACACTGGGAACACTGGAGGTACAAGGATCACACTGGGAACACTGGAGGTACAGGGATCACACTGGGAACACTGGAGGTACAGGGATCACACTGGGAATACTGGAGGTACAGGGACCACACTGGGAACACTGGAGGTACAAGGATCACACTGGGAATACTGGAGGTACAGGGATCACACTGGGAATACTGGAGGTACAGGGATCACACTGGGAACACTGGAGGTACAAGGATCACACTGGGAACACTGGAGGTACAAGGATCACACTGGGAACACTGGAGGTACAAGGATCACACTGGGAACACTGGAGGTACAGGGATCACACTGGGAACACTGGAGGTACAGGGATCACACTGGGAATACTGGAGGTACAGGGACCACACTGGGAACACTGGCAGTAGAGGGGTCACACTGGGAACACTGGAGGTACAGGGATCACACTGGGAACACTGGAGGTACAGGGATCACACTGGGAATACTGGAGGTACAGGGATAACACTGGAAGATGCAGCGCATCCGAAAGTATTCACAATGCTTCACTTTTTCCACATTTTATTATGTTACAGCCTTATTCCAAAATGGATTAAATTTAATTATTTTCCTCAGAATTCTACAAACCATCCCCCATAATGACAACGTGAAAGAGGTTTGTTTGAAATCTTTACAAATTTATTATAAATAAAAAAGGAAAAAATCCCATGTAAAAAAAAAAAAAAAGCTTGTTAAAATTCCAGGTTTCTGGGATGTTAAAATAAAAAAAAAACGAGACAAAGATAAATAATTTCAGAACTTTTTCCACCTTTTAATGTGACCTATAAACTGTACAACTCGGGAGAAAAACAAACTGAAATATTTTGGGGGGTGGTAAAAATAAAAAAAATGTAATAATAATATGTTTGCATAAGTGTGCACACCCTCTTATAATTGGGGATGTCGTTGAGTTCAGAATTAGGCAATCACATGCAGAAAAATCCATGGTCCTCAGAGAGCTTCCAAATCATCAGAGGGACCTCATTGTTAGAAGGTATCAGTCAGGAGAAGGTCCGAGGCATTAGATCTACCATGGAACACGGTGAAGACCGTCATCATCAAGTGGAGAAAATATGTCACAACAGTGACATCACCAAGAACTGGACGTCCCTCCAAAATGGATGAAAAGACGAGACGAAAACTGGTCAGGGAGGCCGCCAAGAGGCCAACAGCAACATTAAAGGAGGTGCAGGAATATCTGGCAAGTCCTGGCTGTTAGGGATGGGCGAATGGTTTGGCCCGAACCGACCACAATGCATTGCGGCGCTGAACAGTGCATTGCAAGCCCTGATTGGCTGAAGCAGTGAAAGCCTCAGCCAATTAGGGCACAGAGCATTGTCAGTGTCATGATTGGACACTGTCATCATGACTTTATCCAATCGTGGCTCACTCCCACCCCATAGTATAGATGTATTATTTCAATGGCAGCCATTTTCAGTGTGATTTCGGGGTGGAGAGAGATAGAATCAGTGCTATCGTTTAGTTAGTGTGCTATACTGTGCTATTTTGGTTCAATTGTCAGTGTAGAATATTAGTTTTAGTGTCAGTCTAGGGATAGTGTGAGTGTAGTGAGGATGACCATCATTCAGCTTTGCATAGTGTGCAGCTAGAGTAGCTCAGATAGTTTCAGTGTAGTGAGACCGTGACAGTAATCTTTACATTAGTGTAGAGCTAGAGTAGGGAAAGTGCAGATAGCGTCAGTGTAGTGACTATTGAAACACTGTCTATTTGATTGCGTTACTGCCAGTTTAACGCCATTTACTTCTGTGTGCGTTACTGCTAGTTTAACGCCATATAGTTTTTGTGCGTTACTGCCAGTTTAACGCCATTTACTTCTGTGTGCGTTACTGCCAGTTTAACGCCATTTACTTCTGTGTGCGTTACTGCCAGTTTAACGCCATATAGTTTTGTGCGTTACTGCCAGTTTAACGCCATATAGTTTTGTGCGTTACTGCCAGTTTAACGCCATATAGTTTTGTGCGTTACTGCCAGTTTAACGCCATATACTTTTGCGTCCATTACTGCCAGTTAAAGCCATATAGTTCTGTGTGTGTAAGGTCCTTTTCACACTGGGGCGGTGGATGTGTCGGCGGTAAAACTCCGCTATTTTTAGCGCCACTTTACTGTCAATTTTGCGGCGCAATTCGGCCGCTAGCGGGTTGCTTTTACCCCCCCCCCTGCGCTAGTGGCAGAGAAAGGGTTAAAATCACCACAAAGCGCTGCTGCAGCGATATGCCGGCAGTAGTGCCGCGCTGCCCTATTGAATTCAATATATACACCACTCCTTCACCGCTCCAAAGATGCTGCTAGCAGGACTTTTTTTAGCATCCTGCTAGCGCACCGCTCCATTGTGAGAGCCCTTGGGGCTTTCACATTGGAGAGACAGCAGCAGCTCTTACAGGGTGCTTTGCAGGTGCTATTTTTAGCGTTAAAGCGCCCCAGTGTGTAAGGGGTATTACTGCCAGTTTAATGCCATTTACTTCTGTGTGTGTTACTGCCAGTTTAACGCCATATAGTTCTGTGCGTCACTGTACATTTGGCGCATTATATTGTAGTATATTATAGTGTATCCGTGGAGGGTGTCTGTGTAGTGTGAATACTCAAATTAAAGTGCTATCATTTATTTAGTGTGCTATACTGTGCTATTTTGCTTCAATTGTCAGTGTAGAATATTAGTTTAGTGTCAGTCTAGGGATAGTGTGAGTGTAGTGAGGAGGACCATCATTCAGCTTTGCATAGTGTGCAGCTAGAGTAGGGACAGCTCAGATAGTTTCAGTGTAGTGAGACAGTGACAGTAATCTTTACATTAGTGTATAGCTAGAGTAGGGAAAGTGCAGATAGCGTCAGTGTAGTGACTTTTGAACACCGTCTATTTGATTGCGTTACTGCCAGTTTAACGCCATTTACTTCTGTGTGCGTTACTGCCAGTTTAACGCCATATAGTTTTGTGTGTTACTGCCAGTTTAATGCCATATAGTTTTGTGCGTTACTGCCAGTTTAATGCCATATACTTTTGCGTCCGTTACTGCCAGTTTAACGCCATATAGTTTTGTGCGTTACTGCCAGTTTAATGCCATATACTTCTGTGTGCGTTACTGCCAGTTTAACGCCGTATAGTTTTGTGCGTTACTGCCAGTTTAACGCCATATAGTTTTGTGTGTTACTGCCAGTTTAATGCCATATAGTTTTGTGCGTTACTGCCAGTTTAATGCCATATACTTCTTATCTGGCCTAAAGCAGGCCAGAAGAGTCTGTGGCCATTTCATACGGTGGTCATACACAGCCAGTGCTCGGTTGGCTGAAATTCAGTGGGAAATCCACCTGCCCGTAAACCGCCTGATTTGTGACATGCCCACCAGGTGGAACTCAACCTTGTCAATGCTGCAGCGGCTGTACATGCAGCAGAGGGTCGTCGAGTACCTATGCGAATACAGCACCATGACAGACTCGGGCCGCCTCAGATTTTTTTTTTCCACGCCAATGGCTGATCATTAAGGATGCATGCCTTGTATTGTCACCATTTCAGGAGGCCACTAAGATGGTGAGCAGTGACTGCATGCATCAGTGACACAACCCCTCTTGTGTTCCTGCTGGAGCAGACTCTGCGTGGCATTACGGACAGGGCACTGGAGGTAGAGCAGCAGGAGGAAGAGGAGGACATTCCTCTTAAGGCCCACTTTATCCAGACACCATCATTCCTATGTCACAGAACACACAGGAGGAGAGAGGGGAGGAGGAGGATTCTGGCACTTTCATTGGCTTCGAAGAAGAGGAAGACATGAGTCAATCTGTAAGCGATGGCTTTCCAACACCAGGACCCTTGGGAGTAGTACCTGGCTGAAAGGATGAAGTTCTATAGGTGTGGGGGGGGGGGCTGAGAGCGTACAGGTGTGAGGGGGGCTGAGAGCGTACAGGTGTGAGGGGGCTGAGAGCGTACAGGTGTGAGGGGGGCTGAGAGCGTACAGTTGTGAGGGGGCTTAGAGCATACAGGTGTGAGGGGGCTGAGAGCGTACAGGTGTGAGGGGGGGCTGAGAGCGTACAGTTGTGAGGGGGCTTAGAGCATACAGGTGTGAGGGGGCTGAGAGCGTACAGGTGTGAGGGGGCTGAGAGCGTACAGGTGTGAGGGGGGCTGAGAGCGTACAGTTGTGAGGGGGCTTAGAGCGTACAGGTGTTAGGGGGGCTAAGAGCTGTCGTGGGTATTTCGCCACACTCTTGCGCTAATAAGCGCCTTTCAATCTTATGATATAATGCACCCTCTGATCGTATGCCTCCCTGGATCCCCAGCTCCCAAAAACAGACATTACCAGCAGCCTCACGTCATCCTCTCATCATCAGCATCCAAAACCTCACCAGCCAAGCATTCCATTCATCACCACCTCAGTCTGGCTGCTTCCCATCTAAGCCCCTGGTTCCCCATTGCCCAGTAAACAGCCATCAACAGCAAGTATTCTTACATGTTCATCTCAGCCTCGGTCAGCATCATTGCCCTCTCCCAGCTCATGTGAACTCCTTTATTTAGAAAACATTCCAAGCCACACCCTCAGGGGTTTGCCTCCAACAGCTAAACCCCTCCCACAAAGGATGTGGCCTCATCTCATTCACCCAGGATGTGAATGACCATATAAGGAAATACAATACAGGGACAATTGTTTTCCTTCAAAAGAACCAATCATAGATGTATACATTCAAACAGACTAAGCAGTGATTTCTAAACTGCTTTCAATGACAACGAACGATATAAAACTATGGCTCCGTGGGCCACAATATTTATACCGTTATGCTAAAGTTCCAGTGTACACAGGGATGTTTGCTTGAAGCTATCAATGCCGTCATCGGGAAGTGGCCAGTCTCCCGGTGAGGCACAAATGAACTTGCTTAAACCAGCAAACACATCTGCAGTGTCCATAGGAAGGTTTACGAAGCCAATGGTCTTCCGCCAGCGTCTTTATGTGCGAATACGCGCCGATGAGCGCATTACAGCAAAACCGACACTGGGGGGCATCTGACAACATACATTAATAAAATTTTCCATGACAGAGCGTACAGGTGTGAGGGGGCTGAGAGCGTACAGTTGTGAGGGGGCTTAGAGCATACAGGTGTGAGGAGGCTGAGAGCGTACAGGTGTTAGGGGGGCTAAGAGCGTACAGTTGTGAGGGGGCTGAGAGCGTACAGTTGTGAGGGGGCTTAGAGCGTACAGGTGTTAGGGGGGCTAAGAGCATACAGTTGTGAGGGGGCTGAGAGCGTACAGTTGTGAGGGGGCTGAGAGCGTACAGGTGTGAGGGGGCTTAGAGCGTACAGGTGTTAGGGGGGCTAAGAGCATACAGTTGTGAGGGGGCTGAGAGCGTACAGTTGTGAGGGGGCTGAGAGCGTACAGGTGTGAGGGGGCTTAGAGCGTACAGGTGTGAGGAGGGGGCTGAGAGTACAGGTGTGAGGGGGCTTAGAGCGTACAGGTGTGAGGGGGGGCTGAGAGTGTACAGGTGTGAGGGGGTGAGAGCGTACAGGTGTTAGGGGGGCTAAGAGCATACAGTTGTGAGGGGGCTGAGAGCGTACAGTTGTGAGGGGGCTGAGAGCGTACAGGTGTGAGGGGGGGCTTAGAGCGTACAGGTGTGAGGGGGCTGAGAGCATACAGGTGTGAGGGGGCTGAGAGCGTACAGGTGTGAGGGGGGGCTGAGAGCATTCAGGTGTTAGGGGGGCTAAGAGCGTACAGTTGTGAGGGGGCTGAGAGCATACAGGTGTGAGGAGGCTGAGAGCGTACAGGTGTGAGGGGGGGCTGAGAGCGTACAGGTGTGAGGAGGCTGAGAGCATACAGGTGTGAGGGGGCTGAGAGCGTACAGGTGTGAGGGGGGGCTGAGAGCATTCAGGTGTTAGGGGGGCTAAGAGCATACAGTTGTGAGGGGGCTAAGAGCGTACAGTTGTGAGGGGGCTGAGAGCGTACAGGTGTGAGGAGGCGGAGAGCGTACAGGTGTGAGGGGGGGCTGAGAGCGTACAGGTGTTAGGGGGGCTAAGAGCGTACAGTTGTGAGGGGGCTAAGAGCGTACAGTTGTGAGGGGGCTAAGAGCGTACAGTTGTGAGGGGGCTGAGAGCGTACAGGTGTGAGGAGGCGGAGAGCGTACAGGTGTGAGGGGGCTGAGAGCGTACAGGTGTTAGGGGGCTAAGAGCGTACAGTTGTGAGGGGGCTAAGAGCGTACAGTTGTGAGGGGCCTGAGAGCATACAGGTGTGAGGGGGCTTAGAGCGCACAGGTGTGAGGGGGACTGAGAGCGTACAGGTGTGAGGGGGGGCTGAGAGCGTACAGGTGTGAGGGGGGGCTGAGAGCGTACAGATGTGAGGGGGCTGAGAGCATACAGGTGTGAGGGAGGCTGAGAGCTTACAGGTGTGAGGGGGCTGAGAACTTACATGTGTGAGGGGGGCTGAGAGCGTACAGGTGTGAGGGGGCTGAGAGCGTACAGGTGTGAGGGGGCTGAGAGCGTACAGGTGTGAGGGGGGATGAGAGCGTACAGGTGTGAGGGGGAGGAAGAGGAGGACATTCCTCTTAAGGCCCACTTTATCCAGACACCATCATTCCTATGTCACAGAACACACAGGAGGAGAGAGGGGAGGAGGAGGATTCTGGCACTTTCATTGGCTTCGAAGAAGAGGAAGACATGAGTCAATCTGTAAGCGATGGCTTTCCAACCCCAGGACCCTTGGGAGTAGTACCTGGCTTTAAGGATGAAGTTCTATAGGTGTGAGGGGGCTGAGAGCGTACAGGTGTGAGGGGGGCTGAGAGCGTACAGTTGTGAGGGGGCTAAGAGCGTACAGTTGTGAGGGGGCTGAGAGCATACAGGTGTGAGGGGGCTTAGAGCGCACAGGTGTGAGGGGACTGAGAGCGTACAGGTGTGAGGGGGGGCTGAGAGCGTACAGGTGTGAGGGGGGGGCTGAGAGCGTACAGATGTGAGGGGGGCTGAGAGCATACAGGTGTGAGGGAGGCTGAGAGCTTACAGGTGTGAGGGGGCTGAGAACTTACATGTGTGAGGGGGGCTGAGAGCGTACAGGTGTGAGGGGGCTGAGAGCGTACAGGTGTGAGGGGGCTGAGAGCGTACAGGTGTGAGGGGGGCTGAGAGCGTACAGGTGTGAGGGGGGCTGAGAGCGTACAGGTGTGAGGGGGCTGAGAGCGTACAGGTGTGAGGGGGGGCTGAGAGGGTACAGGTGTGAGGGGGCTGAGAGCGTACAGGTGTGAGGGGGCTGAGAGCGTACAGGTGTGAGGGGGGCTGAGAGCGTACAGGTGTGAGGGGGCTGAGAGCGTACAGGTGTGAGGGGGGCTGAGAGCGTACAGGTGTGAGGGGGCTGAGAGCATACAGGTGTGAGGGGGCTGAGAGCATACAGGTGTGAGGGGGCTGAGAGCGTACAGGTGTGAGGGGGGCTGAGAGCGTACAGGTGTGAGGGGGCTGAGAGCGTATAGGTGTGAGGGGGGCTGAGAGCGTACGGGTGTGAGGGGGGCTGAGAATTTCTGATGGCTGCCCTGAGTCTGCTTTTCAAGCCTCTGCAAATTTGAGGCGCATGGGCCTCAATGCTTCAAAGCCTGAGAAAGAATACGTGGCATAAAGGAGAAGGATGATTACTCGTTGGCAACCCTCCTTGACCACCGTTAGAGGGGAAGGTCTCAGAACTTGTCCCGGCCCCACAGAGAGTGCAGAAGATAAAATCTTGAAGACGCGTTAAAGAGGATTTTATTGAACGCGTTTTCTGACTCCAGTAGGTTACAGTGTCGTGGAAAACGTTGTTTTGAGTCTTCTGTTGGTCAAGAGAGGAGCGTTGGAGAAGGCGTCTGCCTAAGTGAGGCATTTCAGAATTTTTTCAGTCCTCGCCACCCAGGGCTGTCAGCTTCCACGTCCCATCGGCAGCGTCTGCATCACACGGTGGGCGATTACCTCGGGGGCCAAAACAGAGATGGAGAGCTTTCCAGCTGACGATCCACTGACTTACTGGGTCATGAGAATAGACCACTGGCCAGAACTTGCCCAGTATGCTGTTGAGTTGTTGGGCTGCCCTGCATCCAGCGTGCTTTCAGAACGGGCATTCGGTGCTGCAGGAGGTTTTCGTTACTGACCATAGAACGCGTCTGTCCACAGACTCCGTGGACCGTCTGACTTTTATAAAAAAAATGAATCAGTCCTGGATTACCAGCTATGGAGCCTCTGATGCCGATGTCACTGATTTAGGTCTTTTTTTGGGATGTGGAATCTCTGCAAGACTTCGAGGCTACCGAGCTTTGAGGGTGTTCAATCATTTTCATCTGGAAGAATGTTTTTGGTGTAGGTTTCATGGGCACAATTAACACCCAAAGATGTTTACATTCATTATAGACCCCCAGATCCCTCCATAAAGAGGACCCGTCACCTCCTATTACTGTCACATGGGATGTTTACATTCATTATAGACCCCAGATCCCTCCATAAAGAGGACCCGTCACCTCCTATTACTGTCACATGGGATGTTTACATTCATTATAGACCCAGATCTCTCCATAAAGAGGACCCGTCACCTCCTATTACTGTCACATGGGATGTTTACATTCATTATAGACCCAGATCTCTCCATAAAGAGGACCCGTCACCTCCTATTACTGTCACATGGGATGTTTACATTCATTATAGTCCCCAGATCTCTCCATAAAGAGGACCCGTCACCTCCTATTACTGTCACATGGGACGTTTACATTCATTATAGACCCCAGATCTCTCCATAAAGAGGACCCGTCACCTCCTATTACTGTCACATGGGACGTTTACATTCATTATAGACCCAGATCTCTCCATAAAGAGGACCCGTCACCTCCTATTACTGTCACATGGGATGTTTACATTCATTATAGACCCCAGATCTCTCCATAAAGAGGACCCGTCACCTCCTATTACTGTCACATGGGATGTTTACATTCATTATAGACCCCAGATCCCTCCATAAAGAGGACCCGTCACCTCCTATTACTGTCACATGGGACGTTTACATTCATTATAGACCCCCAGATCCCTCCATAAAGAGGACCCGTCACCTCCTATTACTGTCACATGGGATGTTTACATTCATTATAGACCCCAGATCTCTCCACAAAGAGGACCCGTCACCTCCTATTACTGTCACATGGGATGTTTACATTCATTATAGACCCCAGATCGCTCCATAAAGAGGACCCGTCACCTCCTATTACTGTCTCATGGGATGTTTACATTCATTATAGACCCCAGATCCCTCCATAAAGAGGACCCGTCACCTCCTATTACTGTCACATGGGATGTTTACATTCATTATAGACCCCCAGATCTCTCCATAAAGAGGACCCGTCACCTCTATTACTGTCACATGGGATGTTTACATTCATTATAGACCCCAGATCTCTCCATAAAGAGGACCCGTCACCTCCTATTACTGTCACATGGATGTTTACATTCATTATAGACCCAGATCTCTCCATAAAGAGGACCCGTCACCTCCTATTACTGTCACATGGGATGTTTACATTCATTATAGACCCCAGATCTCTCCATAAAGAGGACCCGTCACCTCCTATTACTGTCACATGGGACGTTTACATTCATTATAGACCCCAGATCTCTCCATAAAGAGGACCCGTCACCTCCTATTACTGTCACATGGGATGTTTACATTCATTATAGACCCCAGATCTCTCCATAAAGAGGACCCGTCACCTCCTATTACTGTCACATGGGATGTTTACATTCATTATAGACCCCAGATCCCTCCATAAAGAGGACCCGTCACCTCCTATTACTGTCACATGGGACGTTTACATTCATTATAGACCCCAGATCCCTCCATAAAGAGGACCCGTCACCTCCTATTACTGTCACATGGGATGTTTACATTCATTATAGACCCCAGATCTCTCCACAAAGAGGACCCGTCACCTCCTATTACTGTCACATGGGATGTTTACATTCATTATAGACCCCAGATCCCTCCATAAAGAGGACCCGTCACCTCCTATTACTGTCACATGGGATGTTTACATTCATTATAGACCCCAGATCCCTCCATAAAGAGGACCCGTCACCTCCTATTACTGTCACATGGGATGTTTACATTCATTATAGACCCCTGATCTCTCCATAAAGAGGACCCGTCACCTCCTATTACTGTCACATGGGATGTTTACATTCATTATAGACCCCAGATCTCTCCATAAAGAGGACCCGTCACCTCCTATTACTGTCACATGGGATGTTTACATTCATTATAGACCCCAGATCTCTCCATAAAGAGGACCCGTCACCTCCTATTACTGTCACATGGGATGTTTACATTCATTATAGACCCCAGATCTCTCCATAAGAGGACCCGTCACCTCCTATTACTGTCACATGGGACGTTTACATTCATTATAGACCCCAGATCTCTCCATAAAGAGGACCCGTCACCTCCTATTACTGTCACATGGGATGTTTACATTCATTATAGACCCCAGATCTCTCCATAAAGAGGACCCGTCACCTCCTATTACTGTCACATGGGATGTTTACATTCATTATAGACCCCAGATCCCTCCATAAAGAGGACCCGTCACCTCCTATTACTGTCACATGGGACGTTTACATTCATTATAGACCCCAGATCCCTCCATAAAGAGGACCCGTCACCTCCTATTACTGTCACATGGGATGTTTACATTCATTATAGACCCCAGATCTCTCCACAAAGAGGACCCGTCACCTCCTATTACTGTCACATGGGATGTTTACATTCATTATAGACCCCAGATCCCTCCATAAAGAGGAACCGTCACCTCCTATTACTGTCACATGGGACGTTTACATTCATTATAGACCCCAGATCCCTCCATAAAGAGGACCCGTCACCTCCTATTACTGTCACATGGGATGTTTACATTCATTATAGACCCCAGATCCCTCCATAAAGAGGACCCGTCACCTCCTATTACTGTCACATGGGGATGTTTACATTCCTTATAGACCCCAGATCTCTCCACAAAGAGGACCCGTCACCTCCTATTACTGTCACATGGGACGTTTACATTCATTATAGACACCAGATCTCTCCACAAAGAGGACCCGTCACCTCCTATTACTGTCACATGGGACGTTTACATTCATTATAGACCCCAGATCCCTCCATAAAGAGGACCCGTCACCTCCTATTACTGTCACATGGGATGTTTACATTCATTATAGACCCAGATCTCTCCATAAAGAGGACCCGTCACCTCCTATTACTGTCACATGGGATGTTTACATTCATTATAGACCCCAGATCTCTCCATAAAGAGGACCCGTCACCTCCTATTACTGTCACATGGGATGTTTACATTCATTATAGACCCCAGATCTCTCCATAAAGAGGACCCGTCACCTCCTATTACAGTCACATGGGATGTTTACATTCATTATAGACCCCAGATCCCTCCATAAAGAGGACCCGTCACCGCCTATTACTGTCACATGGGATGTTTACATTCATTATAGACCCCAGATCTCTCCATAAAGAGGACCCGTCACCACCTATTACTGTCACATGGGATGTTTACATTCATTATAGACCTCAGATCTCTCCATAAAGAGGACCCGTCACCTCTATTACTGTCACATGGGATGTTTACATTATAGACCCCAGATCTCTCCATAAAGAGGACCTGTCACCTCCTATTACTGTCACATGGGATGTTTACATTATAGACCCCAGATCTCTCCATAAAGAGGACCCGTCACCTCCTATTACTGTCACATGGGATATTTAGATTCATTATACACCCCAGATCTCTCCATAAAGAGGACCCGTCACCTCCTATTACTGTCACATCGGATGTTTACACTCATTATAGACCCCAGATCTCTCCATAAAGAGGACCCGTCACCTCCTATTAATGTCACATGGGATGTTTACATTCATTATAGACCCAGATCTCTCCATAAAGAGGACCCGTCACCACCTATTACTGTCACATGGGATGTTTACATTCATTATAGACCCCAGATCCCTCCATAAAGAGGACCCGTCACCTCCTATTACTGTCACATGGGATGTTACATTCATTATAGACCCTGGATCTCTCCATAAAGAGGACCCGTCACCTCCTATTACTGTCACATGGGATGTTTACATTCATTATAGACCCCAGATCCCTCCATAAAGAGGACCCGTCACCTCCTATTACTGTCACATGGGATGTTACATTCATTATAGACCCCAGATCTCTCCATAAAGAGGACCCGTCACCTCATATTACTGTCACATTGGATGTTTACATTCATTATAGACCCCAGATCTCCCATAAAGAGGACCCGTCACCTCCTATTACTGTCACATGGGATGTTTACATTCATTATAGACCCCAGATCTCTCCATAAAGAGGACCCGTCACCACCTATTACTGTCACATGGGATGTTTACATTCATTATAGACCCCAGATCCCACCATAAAGAGGACCCGTCACCTCCTATTACTGTCACATGGGATGTTACATTCATTATAGACCCTTGATCTCTCCATAAAGAGGACCCGTCACCGCCTATTACTGTCACATGGGATGTTTACATTCATTATAGACCCCAGATCCCTCCATAAAGAGGACCCGTCACCTCCTATTACTGTCACATGGGATGTTTACATTCATTATAGACCCCAGATCTCTCCATAAAGAGGACCCGTCACCTCCTATTACTGTCACATGGGATGTTTACATTCATTATAGATCCCAGATCTCTCCATAAAGAGGACCCGTCACCACCTATTACTGTCACAAGGGATGTTTACATTCATTATAGACCCCAGATCTCTCCATAAAGAGGACCTGTCACCTCCTATTACTGTCACATGGGAGGTTTACATTCATTATAGACCCCAGATCTCTCCATAAAGAGGACCCGTCACCTCCTATTACTGTCACATGGGATGTTTACATGCATTATAGACCCCAGATCTCTCCATAAAGAGGACCCGTCACCTCCTATTACTGTCACATGGGATGTTTACATTCTTTATAGACCCCAGATCTCTCCATAAAGAGGACCCGTCATCTCCTATTACTGTCACATGGATGTTTACATTCATTATAGACCCGAGATCTCTCCATAAAGAGGACCCGTCACCTCCTATTACTGTCACATGGGATGTTTACATTCATTATAGACCCCAGATCTCTCCATAAAGAGGACACGTCACCACCTATTACTGTCACATGGAATGTTTACATTCATTATAGACCCCAGATCTCTCCATAAAGAGGACCCGTCACCTCCTATTACTGTCACATGGGATGTTTACATTCATTATAGACCCCAGATCTCTCCATAAAGAGGACCCGTCACCTCCTATTACGGTCACATGGGATGTTTACATTCATTATAGATCCCAGATCTCTCCATAAAGAGGACCTGTCACCTCCTATTACTGTCACAAGGATGTTTACATTCATTATAGACCCCAGATCTCTCCATAAAGAGGACCTGTCACCTCCTATTACTGTCACAAGGGATGTTTACATTCATTATAGACCCCAGATCTCTCCATAAAGAGGACCTGTCACCTCCTATTACTGTCACATGGGATGTTTTCATTCATTATAGACCCCAGATCTCTCCATAAAGAGGATCCGTCACCTCCTATTACTGTCACATGGGATGTTTACATTCATTATAGACCCAGATCTCTCCATAAAGAGGACCCGTCACCTCCTATTACTGTCACATGGAATGTTTACATTCATTATAGACCCCAGATCTCTCCATAAAGAGGACCGTCACCTTCTATTACTGTCACATGGGATGTTTACATTCATTACAGACCCCAGATCCCTCCATAAAGAGGACCCGTCTACTCCTATTACTGTCACATGGGATGTTTACATTCATTACAGACCCCAGATCTCTCCATAAAGAGGACCCGTCACCTCCTATTACTGTCACATGGATGTTTACATTCATTATAGACCCCAGATCCCTCCATAAAGAGGACCCGTCACCTCCTATTACTGTCACATGGGATGTTTACATTCTTTATAGACCCCAGATCTCTCCATAAAGTGGACCCGTCACCTCCTATTACTGTCACATGGGATGTTTACATTCATTATAGACCCCAGATCTCTCCATAAAGAGGACCCGTCACCGTCTATTACTGTCACATGGGATGTTTACATTCATTATAGACCCAGATCTCTCCATAAAGTGGACCCGTCACCTCCTATTACTGTCACATGGGATGTTTACATTCATTATAGACCCCAGATCTCTCCATAAAGAGGACCCGTCACCGTCTATTACTGTCACATGGGATGTTTACATTCATTATAGACCCCAGATCTCTCCATAAAGAGGACCCGTCACCTCCTATTACTGTCACATGGGATGTTTACATGCATTATAGACCCCAGATCTCTCCATAAAGAGGACCCGTCACCTCCTATTACTGTCACATGGGATGTTTACATTCATTATAGACCCCAGATCGCTCCATAAAGAGGACCCGTCATCTCCTATTACTGTCACATGGGAAGTTTACATTCATTATAGACCCCTGATCTCTCCATAAAGAGGACCCGTCACCTCCTATTACTGTCACATGGGATGTTTACATTCATTATTGACCCCAGATCTCTCCATAAAGAGGACACGTCACCACCTATTACTGTCACATGGAATGTTTACATTCATTATAGACCCCAGATCTCTCCATAAAGAGGACCCGACACCTCCTATTACTGTCACATGGGATGTTTACATTCATTATAGACCCCAGATCTCTCCATAAAGAGGACCCGTCACCTCCTATTACTGTCACATGGGATGTTTACATTCATTATAGATCCCCGATCTCTCCATACAGAGGACCTGTCACCTCCTATTACTGTCACAAGGATGTTTACATTCATTATAGACCCCAGATCTCTCCATAAAGAGGACCTGTCACCTCCTATTACTGTCCCAAGGGATGTTTACATTCATTATAGACCCCAGATCTCTCCATAAAGAGGACTTGTCACCTCCTATTACTGTCACATGGGATGTTTTCATTCATTATAGACACCAGATCTCTCCATAAAGAGGACCCGTCACCTCCTATTACTGTCACATGGGATGTTTACATTCATTATAGACCCCAGATCTCTCCATAAATAGGACCCGTCACCGCCTATTACTGTCACATGGAATGTTTACATTCATTATAGACCCCAGATCTCTCCATAAAGAGGACCCGTCACCCTTCTATTACTGTCACATGGGATGTTTACATTCATTACAGACCCCAGATCCCTCCTTAAAGAGGACCCGTCACCTCCTATTACTGTCACATGGGATGTTTACATTCATTACAGACCCCAGATCTCTCCATAAAGAGGACCCGTCACCTCTATTACTGTCACATGGGATGTTTACATTCATTATAGACCCCAGATCCCTCCATAAAGAGGACCCGTCACCTCCTATTACTGTCACATGGGATGTTTACATTCATTATAGACCCCAGATCTCTCCATAAAGTGGACCCGTCACCTCCTATTACTGTCACATGGGATGTTTACATTCATTATAGACCCCAGATCTCTCCATAAAGAGGACCGTCACCGTCTATTACTGTCACATGGGATGTTTACATTCATTATAGACCCCAGATCCCTCCATAAAGAGGACCCGTCACCTCCTATTACTGTCACATGGGATGTTACATTCATTATAGACCCCAGATCTCTCCATAAAGAGGACCCGTCACCTCCTCTTACTGTCACATGGGATGTTTACATTCATTATAGACCCCAGATCTCTGAATAAAGAGGACCCGTCACCTCCTCTTACTGTCACATGGGATGTTTACATTCATTATAGACCCAGATCTCTGCATAAAGAGGACCCGTCACCTCCTATTACTGTCACATGGGATGTTTGCATTCATTATAACCCCAGATCCCTCCATAAAGAGGACCTGTCACCTCCTATTACTGTCACATGGGATGTTTACATTCATTATAGACCCCAGATCTCTGCATAAAGAGGACCTGTCACCCTCATATTACTGTCACATGGGATGTTTACGTTCATTATAGACCCCAGATCTCTCCATAAAGAGGACCCGTCACCTCCTTTTACTGTCACATGGGATGTTTACGTTCATTATAGACCCCAGATCTCTCCATATAGAGGACCCGTCACCTCCTATTACTGTCACATGGGATGTTTACATTTATTATAGACCCCTGATCTCTCCATAAAGAGGACCCGTCACCTCCTATTACTGTCACATGGGATGTTTACATGCATTATAGATCCCAGATCTCTCCATAAAGTGGACCTGTCACCTTCTATTACTGTCACATGGGATGTTTACATTATAGACCCCAGATCCCTCCATAAAGAGGACCCGTCACCTCCTATTACTGTCAAATGGGATGTTTACATTCATTATAGACCCCAGATCTCTCCATAAAGAGGACACGTCACCTCCTATTACCGTCACATGGGATGTTTACATTCATTATCGACCCCAGATCTCTCCATAAAGAGGACCTGTCACCTTCTATTACTGTCACATGGGATGTTTACAGTATAGACCCCAGATCTCTCCATAAAGAGGACCGTCACCTCCTATTACTGTCACATGGGATGTTTACATTCCATGTGACAGCAATAAAAGTGATCAAAAAATAAATGAAAATTAAAGTGACAGTTTAAAACAAAAAAGTAATTTAAAGGGCCCTGTCCCTCTGTGCTCGCGCGCAGAAACAAATGTAGTCAGCGATCGCACATCACACATGTGAGGTATCGCCGCGATCGTTGGCGTGAAAGAAATAATTCTGGCACTAGACATCCTCTGCAACACTAAACTGGTAACCTGTTTAAATTTTTATTTCAGCAGAGACCCTGGAGAATAAAATGGTGGTTGCTGCAATATTTTATGTCACACTTTATTTGCGCAGCCGTCTTTCAAATGCAATTTTATTTTGAAAGAAATACAGAAATTACAAAAATATATATATAATGTTTGGGGGGTTCTGAGTAAATTTCTTTTAAAAAAAACGTTGATTTTTACAGGTAGAAGTGTTAGAAATGGCGCCGGGTACGAAGGGGTAAAATTTGGCGTCTTCTTCGGTAAACAGGAAGTGAGGTCCATAGTGTCTCTTCTGGGTCACTCGATCCAATCGGAGCCGATTCCGGCATTTGTTCGGGTCTCCGGCCGGCCCGTGGCGGTTGGGCGTTTGGGTCTCCTGGTGGGAGGGGCGAGCCGTGGAAGGTGGCGGTTGTGGGGAGGGGGACATCCCCTCTATAAGCGGCCCGGGGGATGGGAGGGGACGGGGGACGCCTGCAGCTGCAGATCATCGCACTACAACAAGCTGAAGGCGCCTTATTTGCGGTATGTGGGAATGAAGGGGTTAAAGTGTCGTTTTTCCCTAAACAATCGCGTTTGTAAGACGGCTGCACAAATACCGCGTGACATAAAATATTGCAGCTACCGCCATTTTATTCTCCGGGGGCTCTGCTATTAAAAAAAATTGTAATCTGTATATTATTTGGGGGGTTTCCAGTAATTCTCTAGCAGATTTTTA